>PVJA010000522.1:28230-129597 GCA_004027025.1 Myocastor coypus
CTAAAAAAGGGGCTGGGGAGATAGCTCCGAGGCACAAGTGCCTGCTGGGCAAGTGCAAGGTCGTGAGTTCGAACCCTGGTCCCACAAAAAAAACAAAAACAAAACAAAAAAAAAAACAAAAACTTATGCAGTATACCAAAATTAATTGTGGTGGGATTTAAAGACATAATTTGTTCTGACTGGATGCAAAAAATGCAGTCATAAGAAATAAAACCTAGGAAGCGTCATACATGACTCTGACATTCGGGAAGTCAACAAAAACAAGATTTCAGTGCAGGAAAATGACTCATTGCTTCTCATAAACTTAACATTTTTAGAAACCTATGACTTCCTAAAACATTAAAAATAAGGCACTGATAAAATCTTACAAAAACATACACAATAATGGACTAATTTTGTTAATAAATAGATAGGAACAATACTAAAATCCTATTGGAAATATTGACAAAGGATGTAAGTTGACAACAGAACAAGTAGAGCCAATCAATGTAAAATAATTTTCAACCTTTTCATATTTCTTAAGAAGTACATTTTATTTGTAACCTATATATGTTCATTAAGAGAATTATGTTTCCAAAGAATCCTTAACCCTATGAAAATGAATATATATATGTAGAAATAACAGGAGGCAGTAAAACACATAAAAAATATATGCAACAAGTAATAGAAAACAAGTGGAAAGGCATTCACTGAAAGTTTAATAATGTTGTTGGAAAAAAAAGTAGTTTTCCATTTGGGCTATTCATTACTCTGTTGGTAGAAATGTAGAGTGGTATAACTTCTGGCTAAAGCAATTTGGCAGTTGTTATTAGAAACCTTACAAAGTCAATGAACATTGTCCCAAGAGTTTCTTTTGAGAATCCCTGTTAAGGAATTAATCAGATTGCCAGCCCCAGGTTTTACTTACATGGATTATGAGTCATTTTACTGGTGAAAGTTTAAAAATTGGGAGCAAGCTATAGCAATAGGGAATTGTTAACTAAGTCATCCTAAATATATTTAATACACATTAGTGTTTAATGAAATAAGTTCTAAGATAATGCATGTAATGTATACACATTGTGATAAAAATGTAGAAACTTAGAAAACATATGGGAAAAACAGACATTTACATAATTTACACATTGTAAATGGTGGTTGTATATGGTTCATGAGTTGGCAACCTTAACTTTTTTCTTTGTCATTTTAAGGCTTTTTTATTGTTTGAAATTAAAAAAAAAATCTTATCTTTATGTAATACGCAATGTCTTGGCCAACAATTCATTGATGTGTCAGGAATTACACAATGGTAGACTGTTAATGTGTAGCAATTAATCTTCTTAAGTAATTGAGAAAGGAAATTTTTTCTCAACCACTTAAGGACCACATTTGCTTTCTTGAGATATGATATACTTTGGGTGAAATATCTGAAAGGTAAATAGTGGAAGAGTTTCCATCTATCCTGAAGATCTACTGGAGATCATCGGAATAGGAAATGTGTTTTAGGAGTTAAAGTAAATTCTATTGTGAAGGACTGAAGATCAATATCGAAATGTCTCTTTTTCCCCCAAATGACAGTTGAGGAAGAAAGATAGGTCATTATTCACTGCCTATTTGGATGCTGTTCACAAACTGCTTTTAAAAACCAGTGCATGGTTCAGCAACTCTGCCATTTCTTTAGCTGGCCAGTTCCAGTGGATCTATTTAATTAGATTTCAACACGGCATCTGTAGCCCCAGTAAATTCAAATAATTAAGCTTCATGATTTCTTGTATGTTATAAATGTCACTAAAATTGCTGTTGCAGAACTGATTATTTCTTTGGTAATTGCAATTTCTGTCATGAACTGCTTCATCACTTATAGCGATTAGAACTTTGAAATAATTTCTTAAAATTGGACTCAGTTGAATACAATTTTTTAAAAGATTGGGTCTTATTGTGCATTATCCTCCACCAACCCCTCTCCCCAGTTATTGGAACAGGTTTACTTGTCTTCTATGCGGAGGGACTCAACTGAGTGCTGCCAAGGAGCTGAGATTTTGGGCTGCCTCCGAAGGGCAGGCTTTTCTCATTTAGAAGGGAAACCTGCTTTAGTTGTTTAACCCCACTGAGACATGCATGGTAAAGAGTAGCAGGTGATTGGTAATTGCCAATAAAGAAAGGCCTTTTAATTATTTGCATGTTTGCTGTGATTTATCTCTTTGGAAGAAGCCTACATCCCGTATGTAGGAGGTAGTCCTGGTAGCTATGTAGGGTCTGCCTTTGCCAATCATCAATGCTAGTCATTTGGAGGACTTCGCAGATGTTGCTGGCTATTGGAAGTGCCATTTTGAGAACTTGAAGTGTGCTTAGAAGAGTTTCTGGTGCTGTGGATCCCTCCTACCCCTACCTTTGTCTCTCTTAGTTACCTTTTCTTCACTGAGACAAAATACATTGACACCCCTACCTTAAAGGAGAAGGTTATTTTGTTGAGAGTTTAGGCCATAGTTTGCCAGCTCCAAGGCAGAGAGGCACAGTAGGATAAAACATTGTGGTGGTCAAGAAGTGGACAGAGAAGGGGGCAGATGAGGAAGATGTACTCTTCCTGGTCACACCCCCATTAGCCACTCCCACACAAGTCGCACTTCAATCCACTGATGACTACAGCATTCCTATGATATGACCAGCTTCCAAAAACCCCATCTCTGAACATACTGTCCTTTTGGGGACAATACAGTCCTAACCCTTAACAACATTATTTTACCTTACCTAATCATCTTATCATTCTCTCATTATCTCCCATTGGTATGATGCATAGATATGACTTTCTCATCTTCTGTCTGGTTGTTATGTTTTTTGTTCATCGTAATTCATCATTACCTATCTCCAGTCACATAAGACAGTATGCTATCTCTGCTTGCATTGTTCTTTCTGCCTTGAAATACCTTCAGAGCACTCAATGCTTCAGCATGAAAGGCACTCATTGTTCAAGTTCAACTCAAGTGCACCTTTTCTCTGTAAGTTCTCTGACACCCCAAAGCCAGGACCAATAGCCACCCTCTGAAGTCACCCCACCTGTCCCCAGCACCCCTTATGGCAGGTGAGAGGCCCTGCCTTTCACTATGGCTATTTGTGAATATGCTTTGCTTTCTTCAAAGGGAAGAAATTGTTGGACTCACATTTGATTTCCTAGAGACAAAGGGATGTTCCACTTTCTTGCTTGAATAAAATACCTTTTAGATACGTTGATTTGAGAATATGTGGAATAAGGTAAATGTTGTAGGACAAATGCTGCAGTGGTGCTTAACTAATGACATTGTCTGACAGCTTATAAATTGCTTAAAATTTGTTAATATTAGTACCATGATTATAGTATGTACTTTTAACTTATTTTTATTACAAATTATTTAAAAATAATTGGTAAGATACCACTGGTATGGTAACATGCAACATAAAAAATTGCCATTTTACTATTTTTACATGAGTTCAGTAGGGTCAGGTACCTTTATTTGTCATTCAGACATCACCAACAACCATATCTGAACTGTTTTTAACCTTGCAGATGTTCATCTGACACTGTTTTTTTTTTTTCAAGGTTCAGACAACCACCATTTGGTGTCTGTATAAGTTTGACTACTGGGATAACCTCATATGACTAGAAGCTTACAGTGTTTGTGTATTCCACTTAGCACAGTGTCTTTGAGTTTTATCGAAGTTGTAGCATGGATTGGAATTTACTTCTTTTTTAACTGCTGAATAATCTTCCATTGTGTCTATGTACCACATTTTTCTTATTCATCCATTGATGGGCACTTGGGCTGCTTTTCTTCTCTGGAAGCTATAAAATTTTTCAAGTCTTTGTTTTTAGTTTTTGTAGATAAGAAGTATAGTTGCTGAAACATGTTAATTTTGTGTGTGATTTTTGCAAGGACATACTTACTGTTTTCCAGGGTGCTTGTGCCATTTTATGTTGTAATCAGTAATACGCAAGGGCTTTAATTTCTCCAAATCTTTGCCAACACTTCATATTATTACTTTGTAGTGTTTTGGGGGGAGGGGAGTGTGGTTAGTGCATTTTAATACAGGGTCTATAGGATATCACTACACAGATTGGACTCATAGTGATCCTCCTGTTTTCACCCTCCCAAGCACTGGGATTATAGGCATGTGCTACCATGCCCAGTCTCAGTTACCTTCTCAGAGTGCCCTGTGAATGAGACCAGCATGGCAAGCAGAGGATCAAACCCTAGTCACTGAAGCTTCCTGAACAGGTGCTTTAGTCCACAGAACTATCTGACTGACCCTGTAGTAGCCATCTTGATGGGTGTCAACTGGCGTCTCCTTCTTCCTTCCATGAGCAGTTCTTTAGCTATGAGTGACCCAAGTCTCTTGTTCTCAGTTCTATCATTGGAACACTTATTTTAGCTGGGGATTTCACAAAGGCCCCTCACATACATCATCTCACTTACTCCCTGTCACAGATCAGTAAAGTAGGCAGTTATAATATTTCTATTTCATAAATGATGGAAACTGAACCATGAGGAGTTTTTTTTTTTTTTTTTTTTTTTTTTCCCACACTCATGCAGACAGTACGTAACTGAACTGGTAAACTTGAGTATATCTAGCTTGAAGCTCATGAGCGCAATCATGCCCTTAGCTATACATTTCAAAAGTTGTTTCCTGCCCTAAGCTATGTGTTCCAAGTCTGTTGGCTGCAGGTAACAGAACATTTCCCAGGGATGTGTTTTTCTTATCTAATAAGAAATCTGAAGGGTCTTAGCTGCTGTCATCATCTCAGCATCTCAGTGACATTAAGGCTAATGTATTGGAGTCTCAGGATCTTCCCTTTAGGGCTTTCTAATGACCTCATGTGTGTACAATGGCTATTACAGCTTTAGAAATCATGTCCATGATCAAAGATGGGAAAAAAAAAAAAAAAAAAAAAAAGAGGCGTAAGCGGCAAACCAGCTGGGGTGACCATCTCTTCTTAAAGTGGTAGTAGAGTTCCCTACAAGCCTTGAACCAATTCCTAATGATGTTTCAGTGGCTGGAACTTGATTGTATCATAGGCCCTTATCTCAAGCTTTAATGACAAGCAGCAGAGGGCAAGGGGCTTGCAGCAGCTTTAGGGGAGCCAGGCTGCAGCCTGACATTGTATACATTTTAGAGGAATTCAGGCCTTGTTTTTCTCTACTTAGAATTCTAAAGCCAAAATGAGGATAATTAAGCACTTCTGCATAACTTTAACTGAGAATTTTTTTAATACATAAATCCTTCCTAGATCTAGGAAGGAATATACAGTAAAAATGAAAGCACCTAAAGATGGGTAAAAGTTTATGTGAAATTACTTAGTCAATTGCAAAGAGTTATATTTTCAGTAGGCTGCGATCTTCCCAGGGCATAGACTGTCTCTCATTCTTGCTAATTCCTGGATCCTCCCTGTGCAGAGCTTGAAACGTTATGAGAAAAATAATAGGCGATTACAGAATTGGCTAAAATATCATTTCAGTATGCCAGTGAGAGAAATGCTTCCAGAACACCCAGATTTCCCCATTGAGGCAGGCGGAAGCTCTCTGAGAATCGATTAAGTATGAGCTGGGATGATGGATTATCTTTTTGCCCACATGTGAATAGAGCCTTTGGTATATTCAATAATAATGCTATAGGTACATTTAAATCAAAATTTAATTTCTAGTGAATACAACTGTTGGCAGAAATTAGTTAGCCAGCAGAGCTGTCTTTTTAAGATGGATCACCTGCCACGTGGCTGCACTGGAATGTGGAACAAGGCTCTGTGTGGTAAGATCAGTATCATGTGTTTATCATCCTTATCAGACACTATTTGCTGCTTGCCTGGGGGAATGGTGACTTGTCACCAGAAAATGCTTTTCTGCCTTCCTGAGGACTTGGCTGTTCTGGCCTGAATGGATGTAGACACACAGGACCTAAACAGAGATGGTGAAGGGCACAGAGGAGTCAAATATTAAATCCAGTCATTCCATGCCATGTTACCTGGTGATGTGGACATTTATCTTAAGAGTCAAAAGAAATTGCTCGGGGCCTGGCAGGATAGCTCAGTGGTCTAAAGCGCCTGCTTAGGAAAGCTTAGGTGGCTTCAGGGACCGTGGCTCGATCCCCAGCACCACATGCTGCACCAGCCCTGCCCTCAGGGCAGGCTGAGCCGGCCATAAAAATAAATAAACAAACAAAGTTCTGAAACAAGAAAAAAAAAATAAAATAAATAAAATTCTTAAAAAAAAAAAAAAAAAAAAAGAAGAAATTACTCAAAGTAGAGAGTGCCAAGATGAAATGTTCTTTCAAAATGGATCCTCTGCCATGTGGCCATGTCTTGGGATATTGAACACTGGATTGTCGCCAATCTGTGTGAGGGCTGGGTTGGAGGACAGAGGCAGCTGAAGAGATGGAAAGAGGCAGGAGAGCTTGACAGAAATTCAGGAGAGATAATTGATTGGACATTGTGTTTTACTCCAGTGTGGGAGAAGCAGGAATAATGAGGACAACTCTAATATTTTTGATTACCTGTCTTCGAGTGAGGGATGGATTAGGCTTGATAAGAACCCGATGTGGTTGGTGATACAACTTGCTGAGTAGCCCACATACAGCTTACTGCTTAGTTTCTGGCTTTTGACCCAAGTGGAGGCAGTAATAAAAGCGCAGTTCTGGAACCCTTTGTGATGATGGGCCTCATCCTTCTGGGAGGCATTCTGTAACCACCCAGTGTGGAATGCACTTATGTGAGGGAACTTGAGACACCGGAGAATTTGGCTCTTACCTCGATCCTTGGCTTCTCTATAACCCTAGCACCACTGAGTTGCTCCTTCTGGAGGGAAAGGATTTTTACTGGGGCCCTGGTGAGATCTGTGAATGTATACCACACTGCTTTGGAACCTAAGTACTAAAGGGTCAAGTAATGTTGAGGAGAAAGGACTTCTCTCTATTGCAGCACAGAACATAGATTTTGTTTTTGTTTTTTGTGGGACTGTGGTTCGAACTCATGACCTTGCACTTGCTGGGCAGGCACTTTTGCCACAGAGCTGTCTCCCCGAGCCTGTTTGTTTTTTTAAATTAAGGTAGTGTAAAGGATGAATTCCAGCACCTCAGTGGGTTAGAATAACTCTGTTCTTTGGCATTATAAGGGATTTAAGCTTTTGGAAAGCCTGTGATCATAACATGCATCTGGCAGATAGGGAAGGGGTCAGCAGGGAGAAGATATAGCTAGTCTGTAACAATTTAAGCTGAGAACTTACAGGTATTATCTTTACTCACTGTATTAGTGAGGTTGAGTTCCATGCTCCTACCTAGATGGAAAGCGGGGCTGGGAAATGAAGTTCTTGACTTGTCAGCTGCTTCACAGAAATGCCTCTACTTTATAGAAGGGCAGCATGAATCTTTGGTGGGCCACATACTCTCTGTGCCACACATGGCAGCATTACACATACCTTCTGGGGACTGTACACACCTTCTGGAAATTTCCTTGGAGATTGTATGCTTGGAAGAAAAGTCAGCCTTCCTCAAGTATTGCTCGGGTAGAATGTAGAAATAACGCGAGCCAGAAATGGAAGGATTCTTTGTGAGTTCACTTATTTTCTTTCCAGAGAGTCCTGAAAATAGTAGGATGAGATTTCTGGAAACAGAAAGTCTTACATCACGGCAACTCAGGCTACATATAGTAAGAATTTCTAGTGTTGTACTAAGGGAGAGAATCCAAATTCTTTCAGTGAAATCTCTTGGAAATATGCAGCAGCCATTGTTAGAAAAAGCTTTTGAAAACATGTCGTTGCTCGACTCTCAGTCATCACAAGCAAACTTCTGATCTATGCTGAGTCCAATAGAAAGGGTCCTCCTTGGGGACATGTCTGTCTCTTGACCATGAATATTCGTGTTGCATGTTAATATAGAAATGGCTGTTCTGAATTTGAAGGGCTGGCTAAATAGCTCAGCAGATTGTCATGTGGGACTTAACCTCTGGGGCACACTAAGAAGGCAATTGAGATTGGGTGTGGTGGTGTGTGCCTGTAATCCTTGCTCTTAGGAGGCTGTAAATAGGTGGATTACTACGAATCCAATCTAGTAGTAAAACCCTGAACACCTTGTAGACCCTTCCTCAAAATACATAAATAAATAAATAAATAAATAAATAAATTTTAAATTGATTGTATTTGTTCATAACAAATGTGACATTTTTAAGGGCAACTCTACTGTAAAACTGAGCAGCTCACATCAGGTCACTTTTTGAAGCTCAGTGCAGAGATAGCCCTTATTTCTTTTGTCAATGTTAGTTGACACCCAGGGAGCATATATAGATATCTGAGTTAGAACTCCTGAAGTGCTATTCTGTTTGGGTGTGCAGAATGCTCATTATCTCTCTCTCTCTCTACCTTTGAGAGCAAGTAGCCAATAATCTTATAACCAAATGGATTATGGTTGATGTGTTAAAAGTTGTGCTAAGGTCTCCTGAAACAATGCTCAATCTCAAACTGTGGTGACAATAATAGGCAAATAACACTTGCCGAGCACTTACTAGCGGCCAGACAACTGAACTGAATGTGCGTTATAATATAGCTGCTGTCATTTTTGGATGCAGAAACAGGACATTTTTCTGGGGTGGTATTATACAGATGTGGTCAAGCAGGTTGAGAGCCAGCTGGTGGGCCTGAAAATTGCCTTCCAAAGAGGTACCAGGCCAGATGAGTTGGGGGAGGCTTAGGGCACACTGGTGTCTGTGTGTTTGAGCCGCTACCAAGTGAGTGGTTTGATCAGACCCTGATTCTTCTGACCACAATTTCTTTTTCTTGTTTTGTCAAATGCATCCTCAGCAATGTAGAGAGGAAAAATGTATTCCAAAGGGGTGCACAGTTTTATGGAAGCACTTGAAGCATCTGTAGTAGGTGGGAAATGTTTTCATCTTTTAAAAAAATCTTAGCAAATTATGTGAATCTTTTCTTTTTTAATTTTATTAATTTTAATAAGAAATAACAATGAGACAGTTTCAAAACACATTAGTAGGGCAGCCACAATAATTAATACAATACATATTGTTGTCTTCATAATAGTTGTTCAGAGTACAGGATGCAGACATGATAACTTTTCTAAACACTATTGGTACAAATATTTCTTCTCATTGAACTAAGAAAAAGTAGTTGTATGTATAGTCCAATATTCCGTAATAGTAGTGGGTTATCAGCAGAACTGGCAATGTCAGAAGCTGTTGACTTGAGCCTTTTACAGCTCAACATATGAATTTTTTCTACCCTGTAATATAGCATGACAGACCATAAAAACAACTCCTTTCTAAATTTCCATGTAAAATTGATGCTGCAAAAAAGATGTGCTGTTAGCATGTGGCTTGCTGTGTTCCCTGGTAATGGGCAGGACCTTGATATGGTGAACTTAGCTGTATGGTTTGGCAAACCAGAGGTGATAAATGTGGTACCTGTCCAGGAACTGGAGTGTCAAAGGAATGAACTTGTTTCTCTGCAGGACTGTATTGTATTTCTGTATTTGGTTTGTTAGTCATTATTTTTATTGGATTGAGATAAAGACCATCCAATTTTCTGTATTTTATTTTGTCATGAATGGGTGCTGGACTTTATTTTTTATTATTTTATTATTATTATTATTATTATTTTTTTTTTTTTTGAGGCAGGGTCTCGCTATGCAGTTCAGGTTGGCCTTGGGCTCACTTTCGTAGCCCAGGCTGGTCTCGAACTCACACCAATCCTCCTGTCTCAGCCTCCCAAGTGCTAGGATTATAGGCGTGAGCCACCATGCCCAGCTGGGTGCTGAACTTTATCAAAAGCTTTTTCTGCATCTGTTGAGGTGTTTGTATGGTTTTTGTGTTTGACCTTGTTAATATGGGGTATTACATTTATTAATTGGTGTAATGCTTATTTCTAAGAATGAATTTTGGAATATTACTTACCTTTGAATTTCATTAAAGAGTTTCAGAACTAGTGGTATTAGATCTTCTCTAAATTTCTTACAAAATTCAGCAGTAAATACATCAGGACCTGGGCTTTTTTTTGTTGGTAAGTTTTGAAATACATTTTCAATTTCATTTTCGGTTACTCATTTATTTAGGATTTTTGAATCTTAATTCAGCTTTGATAATTCATATGTATCTAGGAATCTTCCCACTTCTTTTGCATTTTCCATCTTCTTAGAATACAAATTTTCAAAGTAGGTATAAATGATCTGGATTTCTTCAGGGTCCATTGCAATTTCATTCGTTTCATTGCTACTTGTAATTGAAGTCTTTGATTTCCTTTTTTGATAAGGATGGCTAGGGGTTTGCCAATTTTATTTAATTTTTTAAAAAACCAACTGTTTGATTCATTGATTCTTTGTGTTATTTTCTTCGTCTTTAGTGCATTGAATTCTGCTCTGATCATTATAATTTTGTCCCTACTATGGGATTTTGGTTCAACTTGCCCTTCCTTTTCTGTAAGTTCACCTTCAAGTTGTTTATTTGTGTTTGCTCAGTTTTCCTGAGGTGAGTATTCACTGCCATAAATTTTCCATTTAGGACTGCTTTCACTGTGTCCCATAAGTTTTGGTAAGTTGTATTGTCCTTATCATTTAATTAGAAATGAACATTAGAAATGGACATTAGAAACTAATTTATTTTTAATTTCATCTATGACCTGTTGGTTATTCAGGAGGGTCGTATTTAGTTTTTATGTGTTTAAGAAGTTCTGATGGATTTTCAACCATCAATTTCCAATTTCATTACATTATAGTTTGATAATACACATGGGATAATTTATTTTATTTTATTTTATTTATTTATTTATTTATTTATTTATTTATTTATTTGTCTTTTTGAGACAGGTTCTCAGTATGCAGTTGAGGCTGGCCTTGAGCTCACTTTTGTAGCCCAGGCTGGTCTCGAACTTGCATTGATCCTCCTGCCTCAGCCTCCCAAGTGCTGGGATTACAGGCGTGCGCCACCACGCCTGGCCACATGGGATAATTTAAATTACTTTGCATTTACTTAAATATCTTTTATGTTTGTCATTTTAGTAAGGGTATACAGGGTCTACAGGGTCTCACTCTGTAGATCTGACTCATAGTGATCTGCCTGCGTTCAGTCCTCCATGAGCTGGGATTACAGAAGTGAGCCACCACACCCAGTCTCAATCATTGTCTCATCTGGGGATCAAATTCTCACCCACCTACCCCAAAGCCCAGTCTGCCTAAGCAGGCACTTTAATCTGCTGAGCTATTTGGCCAACTCTCCACTTAAATGTTTGTATGTAGTCTATTTTGGAGAACATCTGTGTGCAGCTGAGAAGAATATGTATTCTGATGTTGTGGGGTGGATCACTCTATAGGCTAAATCCATTTGTTCACAACTTTGGTTTAGTTTTAACATTTCATTATTGATTTTTTTGCTTAGTTGGTTTATCTTTTTGTGACAGAATATTAAAATCCCTCAATATATTTTTATTAGTGCTTATTTGAATTTTGCTGCCTATTAATATTTGTTTTATCTAGTTGGGTGCTGTGGTATTTGTTGCACATATATTTATGATTCTTATCTCTTCATCTTGGATTTTTCCCTTTATAAGGTTATAATCACCTTGTTTGTATGTCCTAATCAGTTTTAGTTTGAAATTCACTTTGTTTACTTAAAGAATATCTACCCCTGCTTTTTTTCTGGGTTGCTGTCACATGGCATATTGTTACCCATCCTTTGACTTTAAGGCTGTGAATTTCTTTTTGGATAAAATGTTTCCTTTATGCAACATGTTGTTGTTGGATTTTGATTCTTCACCCATTCTGCCAGTGTGTGTGTTTTGATGGGTGAATTGAGACCATTAATGTTGATGGCTATAACTGATATGTATTTGTCTTATCTTTGCCATGTTATTTTCCTGTTGTTGACTCCTCCATTCCCACCTCTATTTGTTGGTTTCCCTTGCCTGATGAATTTGTTCTGTTGGGGTTCATGGAATTGAAGTCCTTGTTATCTCTTCTAGATTCTACTTCAAAACATTTTCGATTTTTTTTTCTTTTTTTGGTCACATGCATTAAACTCAGGACCTTACGCTTTCCAGGCAGGCACTTAAACTGCTTCAAAACATTTTGGAGTGCTGTTTTGGTGGTTATGAGTTTCCTCATATGTCCCTTGTCATAGAAGTGTCTTATTTCTCCATTGGCTGTGAAAGATAGTTTTTCAGGATGAATCAATATAGGTGGGTTGTTTTCTTTTAGTGCTTTAAATATTTTACTCCAAACTCTTCTCCACTTAAGGCTTTGTGCTGAGAAGTCAGCTGTGATTCTGATTGGTTTTCCTTTATAGGTTATTTCTTTTCCATAACAGCTTTGAAGATTGCATTCTTGTGTTGATTTTCTGGAATCTTGATTTTGACAGGCCTAGCTATAGATTTTTTTGATCATGGTGAATGAATTGGAGTTCTGTATTTTTTACTTATCTGAATGTCAAATTCTTTTTCTTTAATGGGAGTTTTCTGCCATCATATCTGTGAACTTTGTTTTTTAATATATCATTTCTACTATCTCCTGCTTTGTCATTGACTCAATCAATTCTAAATTATTCTTCATTTCATCTAGCAGCTTCTGGATTGATTTATCATAGCCCCTTCTTATGTTTAAGAATTTTTTTTAATGATTGCTACCCACAAGGTTATCTTTTTTTTTTTTTTTTTTTTTGTCTTTTTGAGACAGGGTCTTGCTATGCAGTTGAGGCTGGCCTTGAGCTCACTTTTGTAGCCCAGGCTGGTCTCGAACTCGCACCAATCCTCCTGCCTCAGCCTCCCAAGTGCTGGGATTACAGGCGTGAGCCACCACGCCCAGCTCCACAAGGTTATCTTTTATATCTGAGGCCCTGTCCTTCCTTATATTGGTTCTTCTACTATGGATACTTTTGATATAATTTTTATTCTTCTGTATATCTGCTTGAATCTGCCTTATGGATTGAATTTCTTCTTTATGCTGGACATTCATGGCTTCTATAATGTTCTTAAGCTCCTCTGTTTTTTAAAATATATTTTTTTCTTTAGAATCACTAAAAATGGTTTATATTGTGGACCCTATTTCTGCATTTATCCAAGGAATTCTTTTTATTTTGTTAATTTTAATGAGAGAAATAGCAATGAGATAGTTTCAGAGCTTATTAAGACAGTTACAATAATTAATACATTGCATATTGTTGTCTTTGTAGTAGTTATTCAGAGTACAATATACAGACATGATGTCTTATCTAAGCACAAATCGATGTCTTATCTAAGCACAAATCTTTCTTCTCATTGAACTAAGAGAAAGTAGCTATATACCTATCCAGCTATGTTTTTCACTACAAAATGGTCCTTCATTTGTACCCCCTTGTTTGTTTTGTTTTGTCAAAGATAGGTTTTCTATTGTAATTCAAATAATGTAAGTGCATGAATTTATCAAAATAACCCAATATAGTCCAATAGACCATAATAGTAGTGGGTTATCTGCAGAAGAGGCCATGTCAGAAGTTGTTGACTTGATCCTTTTATAGCTCAGTGTATTAATATAACTATGGTTAGACTTTTCTGCCGAATGGCTGAGACCAAGGTAAACCAAGACTTATATAACAAAAAATGTAACTTTTGTATCTGACAATGTCAGTCAAATCCCCTTAGGGTTTACCCTGAAACCATGTAAAGCAGTTTGTAGAATTTTCTCGTCAGTGTCAACCATCAGGATGAGTCATGGCCATTGCTTGGCCAACTTGCTCTCTGTAAAAGCCTCAGAGAATGTTTTTGAGAAATTATTTCTCATTTGATTTTTTTCTAGAATCTCATTCAGTTGCTTTGTTGTCTCCACTTGAGAGAGGCCTGGTGGGTGACTTTTGGGTTGTCCCATCTCATTTTCCACTGGGTTTGCATTTGGTGAACTGGAAACTGGATGTCTGGGGTTGCATCTTGTTTATGTTTCTCATTCTCTCTTCCTCTATTTCTCTTTTTAGTTTAATTCACAGGATGCTTCTTGTAAATTGTTTATGGTAGATAGCTTTATTGATAGTATATAGAAACCTTAAGAAAGGAGTAATTCTCTGAAGTATCTTTCAGATAGATCTGGTGTCTCAATTATTTTTCTCTCATTGCTGGGACATAATACCCAACACCAAAAAATGAAGGAAAGAACAGTTTATCTCATGGTTAGTAGAGGTTTCAGTCCATACTTGGCTGGCTCCAAGGCAGAGTGGCACATGGAAGAAGGCAGTTATTCATGGCAGAGGAAAGTATCAAAACAGTAAAGGCAAAAAGGAGGAGCAGTGGAAGCAGTAGCAGAGACAGACCTCTCTCCTTTCCTTACATTGCCTTCAGCCTGTCTGCTCTAGGGTGGGTATAGCCCTCACACCCGTAATCGCAGCAGTACTCATATCCATAATTGTAGCCTTGGATTATGAATTAATCTCAAACTTTAGAAGCTGCCCCAGTGACTGCAGGAGGTTCTGTGGGACACCTAGACGCAAACCAAACAGCTGATTTTTGGGTTTTCAGTCTGTTTCAAGACCCCACCTCTTCAGTTTGTTTGAGATAAGAAGTTGCTGCCTTTTTGGCCCAGCCCCAGGTTCTTTGGCACTGTGGCATAGTATTTTCTGCGACTCTTCATCTAAGTCTTGGAATACCCAGAAGAACAGCGTTTTTTTTTTTTTTTTTTTTTTTTTTTTTTTTTTTTTTTTTTTTTTTTTTTTTTTTTGTCTTTTTGAGACAGGGTCTCGCTGTGCAGTTCAGGCTGGCCTTGAGCTCAGTTTTGTAGCCCAGGCTGGTCTCGAACTCTCACCGATCCTCCTGCCTCAGCCTCCCAAGTGCTGGGATTACAGGCGTGCGCCACCACGCCCGGCTATAAGAACAGCTTTTTAAGACAATTACATTGCTTTTGGTTAAAGCAGTACCATCAGCAGTAATTATAATAGGATCAAAGGTGGCCTAGAAAATTTTATTAACTTGCCACTTTTAGCCATATGAACTAGTTTTCAGATTATATAACAAAATCTGAAACAAACCCAAAAAATTATGTATAGTATATATGTCCTTAATATGTCAATTTTACCCTCATGTGTTAATACTCAAAGGGGACTAGAGAGATAATAGAGAAGTAGAAGAGGAAGAGATTAGAATTAAAGCTGGAGGATAAAGGGGTGATCTCACTAACCTTGGGAAATGTACAGATGACTGAAGGAAAAGAAAGAAGAAAGATATAAACAGAAGAACAGATCACCAATCAGAAAGAACTTGGAAACCGTGTTCATGCTCATATAAAAACAAAATCAAGCAATGAAGGAGAAAGATAAAACAACCACCGAACACAATAAAAAACAAACAAGAAAGTGAGAGGAAAATAAGATCCACTTCCAGGTTTGTCTCTGTTGCTACTTATAGACCATGTGTAGATCCATGTTGATTTATCCCAACAAGCTAGCAGTACCTTTTTGGTGGGGGCAATGGATAATCTCAATGAGTCAGTACCTTCTGGCTGAGACCAGATTCATTTGGCCTGCAGCCATCAACACACCTTCTGTGGGCCTGAGCTCTGCTGGGGGCCACTAGATGGAACCAGAAGTTGCTCTGAGTTCTGAACTTAGCTGGCCTCTCTCCAGGTTGGCTCCCAGCTATCCCATGGGCTGGCTGAGACCTCAACACTCACTGCTAGCTAGTGCAGTCCTTCATGTCCCATCTCAAGGAGAAGGCACTACTGGCTACCTGCTCCTCCTCCTCCTCCTTTTTTTTTTTTTTAAATGTATTTGGTACAGGATCTCACTACACAACTTGGACTCATAGTGATCCTCTTGTTTTCATCCTCCCCAGCACTGGGATTACAGGTATATCCAGACTTGGTCACTGGCTCAGTGCTCCCAGCAGCAGGGCTGGTACAGCATGTGGGACTGGGGATCAAATGCTGGTCCCCGCGCTTGCCAAAAAAGGCACTTAGTCTGCTGAGCTGTCTCACTGGTCCACATTCTTTTTCTTAATTGAAATTTCTCTTTTCACTTTGTGAGTTTCAATTCATTGTTCAGATTTTTCTTGTGCCCAGATTTTTCTTGTGTCCACTTCCCACCTTTCCTCCCTCACATTGCTATATTCCATTATCAGGCTGGCAGCCCTCAGGCATTTTTGCTGTTGCTTACACTATCACCTTGGTGCTCCTCCAGTTCTTTCTCTTTTTGAGGGTGGGTTTTGAGGGCATTGTATTGTGGCAGAGAGGAAGAGATACACAAGTGAGCAGAGAATAATGTGCAGTAGGGTGTATATATATGGAATATTCTGTCTCTAGTATCATAATATTTTGCCATACCAATGATCTCATGGGAATCCAGAAAATAAACAACTAGGGCAGATCAATAAGTATGTAAGTAATAAATTTATCTCCAATAGGTAAGGCCATCTGTTGTATTAGGGCCGGTTTTAAGTGTTGGCTTAAAATGTTAGCTTTGTAAAAGCATCTTAGAAATTAGTCAATAAAAACAAGGGACAGCTTGACATTTTTTAAGTGTACTTCTTAAACTTATGAATGTGTGGGTATATTCTTGAGCAAATGTTTACAATAGACACCTCGTATTAATAATATGTAAAGCTTTAGAATCATTTTTCATTAAGGAATAACTTACATGCAATAAAATGAACCCATGTAGAGTGTAAAGTTTTAGATTTAACGAATGCATGAAGTCTCATAAATCCCACCACAATCAAGATTTAGAATGCTTCTTTTACCAGAAGTTTTTTCATGTTCCTTTGCAATCAGTCTTTCCACTGCAGGGTACCTCTAATCTACTTTGTCACTGTAGATAAGTCCTGCATTTAAGTGGAGTCATATAGTATGTAGTCCTTTGTATCTGGCTTATTTCTCTTAGCATGATCTTTTGTCTTTGTCTATGTTTTCCTGTGTACCAGTAGTGCTTTTATGTTACTAATGGGTTTTAATGTAACTTGTCTGTTTACCTGTTGATGGACATTTAATTTGTTTCCAGCTCAGGACCATTGTGAATAGGGTTGTCTTGGGTATTCATGTTAAAAATTTTAAATTAATTTTGAGCAAATAGCTAGGAGTGGAACCATTGGGTTATATTTATAAATCAGTGAAATTAAACAAAGAGCCCATAAATAGCATCATAGATAAATTTATGATCATTTGATTTTATAAAATTAGAGAGATCAAAGTAATTTACTAGGGGAAGGATATTCTTTTCAACAAATAGTGCTGTAACAACCAGATACCTATATGGAAAATAATGAATATAGACTAATACATGCAGCATATACAAAAACAAACTTTACATGAATTGCATACCTGAATATAAATTGTAAAACTGTTAGAAAATTATAAAACTTCTAGAGAAAGACATAAGAAAATCTTCACTATGTTAGAATAGGCAAAATAATTTTTAGATATAAAGTGCATTCATACAAGAAAAAAATCTGAACTTAATCAGCATTCAAAAAAATTTTTTAAAGAATTTTTTATTTTATTTATTTATTTTTTTCTTGTTTCAGAACCTTTGTTTATTCACTCATTTTTATGGCTGGCTCAGCCTGCCCTGAGGGCAGGGCTGGCGCAGCATGTGGTGCCAGGGATCGAACCGTGGTCCCTGAAGCCGCCCAAGCTTTCCCAAGCAGGCACTTTAGACCATTGAGCCATCCCGCCAGGCCCAATTTTAAAGGGCCCTATTTAGAAAATGAAAAGATAAAATAGTAGCTAGAACAAAATATTTTATGCATATATGCCTACCAGTGTTTATAGCAGCATAATTCATAATAGCAAACTCCTAAAATTAGCCCTGCATACTCATCAAGAAATGATTGAAGAAAATGTGGTACCTATATACAATGGAACACTACTTAGGTATGATGTACAAATTTGAGACATTTGTAGAAAAATGGGTGCACCTGGAAAATATAATGTTGAGAGAAATGAATCAGACATAGAAACTTGAGTACCTTATATATCTCTCATCTGAGAAGGGCAAAGTACAAACTAAGAGAAAAATAAGGGAAAGATAGAGCAAGACAAGGAACTGGATTCCTTACAGACAGTAAGGGGCCCAGAGGACCAAGGGCAAGGAATGAGATGGAGGGGATGAAGAAATAGGTAAGGATAAGCCATGTACAAGGTTCTAATAACCTTAATGAATATGGACATTATGTACTATAAACATCAACTGAGGGTAATATCAGTAAGAATGAAAAAGAAGGGGAATTGGAGGAAGAGGGAGGGAGAAAGAGGGAAGGGGATAAAAAAGAAATAAGCTATATTACATACTTGTACCAACTTCTCAAGATGAGTGCAAAATGCATGTATGCCAAACATGTATTAAGAAAAAACATTTCATCTACATATGAAGATACATATGCATATATTTGTGTGTATATGTGTATCTATATATATGACAGTCATATATGATGTATATGAAGAAATATTACAGTGTTGTAGAACAATCCATAAGGGAGTATACAAAATATTTGAATAAAACTCTGACTAAAGGAAACTTATAGGTAGCCAGCGATCACAGGAAAAGATATCCAAAATTATTAATCAGGGAATTGCAAATTTCAACCCTAAGATACTGCCTTACCTCCACATCAGTGTCCAGCATTTGAAACACTAGCAATGCTCGGTGCTGGTGAGAATGTGGAGCACTAGGAACCTATTGACTGTTCCTGAGAGTGTAGAATGGTACACGCACTTTAGAATAATGCCTGACAGCTTCTTATTCTTAGCATTTTGGGGGGGCTTTCTGTTATTTATCAGTGGCTTATAGGTTACCTTCTCCAACTTATATAATTTTTTGTTTATATCTCTTTAAGGAAATTAATAGATTTTCTCTAGTCTTGAGTATTGTTTTCTTTGAGTAGGGTGATATTTGGCTACATCAAAGGGTTACTTTATTCTGTTTAATCTGAAGGCAATAAGTCTATTTCAACAAGACAGTTGCTATAAAGACAGTTATGAGGAAAGCTATGAATGATATTGATTTTGAAATATTTCATTATCAGTTCAAAAGCTGAATTTTTTTTTTTCATTTTTTTTAAGGAAGGATCTACAGGGTGTTCAGGGTCTCACTACTAAATTGGACTTGTAGTGATCCACTGTTTATAGCCTCCTAAGAGCTGGGATTACAGATGTGCACCACCACGCCCAGTCTCAATTGCTGTCTCAGGGTGCCCTGGGGGTGGGGCCAGCACAGCATAGAGCTTTTCATATCTTTGTTCAGATCCATTTAGTATTTTTTTACCTAAAGATTTTAACTTAAGGTCTGTTCATGATAAATTCTTTCACTACCAAGAACTTTGTTACTTTTTTCAGTGGTTCCTTGAATGTAGTAAGTCTGCATTTTATGTGGCTGCTGTTAAGATTTTCTCTTTACCATTGGTTTTAGCAATTTGATTATGATATGCTTTTGTATTTTTTTTTATGTTTCTTTGCTTAAGGTTCATTTAGATTCTTGCATCTGTGACTTGAAATTTTTTCTATGCTTAAGTTTCATAAAACTAACAAACTGACCTGAGAGTTGGGATATTTAGACATATATGAACTCTTGAGTTGCCAGGGTAACAGTTTGGAGTATTAGCTACTGTATTCTTATTTAATTGAGTTAGCAGGAAAGCAAATAGACGTAATTCAGCTAGAGTTTCTGTCTCCTTCAAAGCTGTAAATGACTTGTTGTTGAGCTGTGGCTATGGACATTTTAATTTTGATTCATCTGAGCAATTGACAAGTCAGAGATTTTGCATTTGGTTTTCTTAGTCAGTGATTATTGGCGTTGAGCTTCTGGGATTGTGAGGAACTCATCTGTACCGAGAAATAACTTTGGTTCACTGACTGGGTATCCAGGCAGTTCACGCTGTTCTTAACAGTAGAGAGAGAAGGTGAGACCAAGATGTTGCCTTGATCCATGCCTTCACTCTACCTGGGCCTGAGGATTTCACAGTGTGCACCCTAGACACTGGTCTTCTAAAGCCACAGAACTTCTCACATTGTATTTCTTCTTCTTAATTAGTAAATCCTATTATAAAATTAGGCCAGAGAGTCTCCAGCAGCACTGACTCAATTTTTCAAATATCTATCTGTCCATCAGAGAAAAGGACTGCAATACAATAGGAATCTCAAAACATTTGGGACCTTGTCTGTCTGTTTTGCTTTCTGTGCTAGTCCAGGAATTATTCATGTATCTTTCTTATATTTATATCACAAAATACCCTTTTCCCTTTTCTACTCATAACTTAAATTCCCAAATGGCTTATATCCTCTAGGTAGGACTTAGAAATACCACCCTGTATCTTCTCTTCTGGCTTAGTTATAATTGCAGTAGTTGCCAAATTTGAATACTTTTCCGGTCCTAATTGAGCACTCATTTGTGCATTCAGGCCAGATCAGGATCAAGGAGGTCTATGATGAGCAGGCTTTGATCAGCAAAGAGTCAGCACCTGAGGGACAGGGTGGAAAATGTAGGCGATCACTCATCATTCTCTTTAGCACAAGAATACTGAGCCTTTAAAATTCTAGACCTTAGGGTTGAATTATGAAGTCTTAAAAATGTTTTCAAATGCTGCCCAGGAATATGGAGAACTTATCATAAGAATTACTGAAATGTGAAGCTCTGTCATTTTCTTTTCCCACTGATGTAGTTGATAGGTGGACCCATGGTCACATTCAAATTTAATATAATTTCCTTTGCAATAAATCAATGTAATAAGGGTGTTTCCAATGTTTTGCTATGAGCAAGTGAATGTCTTCCACTTAATACAGGGAAATGTAAACAGAGCAAGCATTCCTATTTCTTCAGGCCTTAAAATCATTAATAAAGATGTCTTTACTTTTGAAGGGAAGGGTGGTGAACAGTCACATTTTTATTATTCTACAGAATAAGTGAATTTACTCAGCACATAAATTGGCAAATATATTTTCTCCCTGCAGCACATGTTGACATTTTCCAGCAGATGGCTTGGCAGAAGAGGAACCTCTAAAGGTGATTGGTGGCAAAGGGCAAGCATGTCTGGTCACTGTCTCTCACCACCCAGAGATGCTGGCCAGCTCTCTCCCCTACCAAGCTAGCTTACTTGTTGTGGGGAAGGGTTTTTACCTCTGGGCACTTTTGTGGGAGAGAAAAGGGAAATCAGTAGCAAGTAAAACCTGCTCTTTAAAATTTTTGCTCTTCTGTATTGTATTGATATATTTTATGTTGAGTAAAGCATTTTTGTGTGTTCTTCCTTTTTGGAATGATTTTCTAGGCATATTTTGCCTGCAGATCTTTTCTTTAACCACTTGTAGGAGGACAGCTGTTTAAATTACAAGCATTCAAATTCTGCTTTGGGGAAACTGGAGGAATGATGTGAGCTTTAAAAAATGATAGATATAGAGCCAATGGGTCTCTTACTATCCCTTCTTCACAGAGTGAAACCTTGATTTCAATACACTAGCTGTTGGTGGGAACAGAGGCTCACTGTGCCCTTAGGAGTTTAGGAATATTCAGGTTTTTGGGGCAGAGACTGCTAACTAGGGTTGTGAGGATTGGGCTTACAGTGGCTCCTTGCAAAGGTCATGACTTCAACAGTGTGGCTTCGGTCTTGGCTGCAGGGCAATGATTTGTGCTAATTCTAGGACCTGCAAGTAGCTGTGGCCACAGACAGGCAGGAGAAGATCAGTTAGAAGTTACTCAGTAAGCAAATTATCCTCATTAACCTCATCATCTACCTACTCATTATCAAATATAAATTCACTAAAACTGATCAATATGAAAGCCAATTCTGAAGTAAGACAAGTTGGTAAAAATCATGGATTATAATATTTGTAAGGATCTTTGTTTTGGTTGTCACTAGCAAAAAAAAAATCAGTGTTTATAGTTGTATTTCTACATGTTGTTTTTATTCTCTATAGAGTACACAGTATAATCCTGGGAAGAAAATGATTTAAGAATGCTTGCTCTGCTCAATGAGAAGTGAAGTACAATTCTTCATACAGATGAATTGACTGAAAAAGTTGTCCTCACTTATAAAGTACATTAATGGTTGTACTTATTAGGGGACCAATTGTGATGATTGTACAGATGTTCTTGGTGTCACCCCCAAGAACTTTCTTCTAAGATTGTATATAAAAGGATTTTACTCTGTACATTGTTTTTAAAGGTACCAAATTTCCCACTCGCTATTAGATATTGAATAACTTCTAGGCCAGAACATACAGATCTAATGAGATGCTCAGAGTACTTTATTTCCCCAGCCTTCTGTTGAAGGAAGGTTAGGTCCTTTGTTCTCCCAGGGAACAGGAGAACATTCTTACACAACTAAATCACTGCACTCTTTGAAGTGTATATCTACCACTTGTAGCTTACTGAGGAAAGGCAGTGTTCACTCCTTACTTTGAGTTACAGGTCCTGTTTGAGACTCCACTAACATTCCCAGGGTTCTCCATTGAGAGAACTCACTCCTTATTATTTTTCCATCCTGAGGACTGATTGTCTCTTTGAACCTCAGGGTCCATGAGTGAATCCAGGTGACTCCTTCCAGTTTGCCTAGGAGTGTCATCTGCCAGACAGACATTTAGTACTTCTTTTGTGTTTTTCCCTAGAGCAGTGGCTATCTATATAGCTGTTCTTGAATTCCTAATGTCATGGTGGCAAAGTTGGGGGAACATCTATCTGTACTTAGCCATCTCCCATAAGTTGTTATTTTTAGGATAGTCAGCTGAAACATGGAAATCCAGCTAAGTTTTCACTTTAGCCCAAGTTCTCTGGGACTGACAGATGTTTAGTTTGTGTAAGGTTTCCTGGCCTTCAGAAATTAGATGACAGTGTCATCATTACAGCAGCTCTTTTACAGTGAAGTCCTGGGGTAGAATGTGCCTTCAGGCTGCAAACCTGTGCTCTGACAAATTAGAGATTCTCCCTGCACTCTGAGGGTCTTTGTGGTCCTGAAAAATGATTGTCTGGTGAGTGAAGCAATATACAAGATCTCCTCTGCTTTGGGTTTATACATTCCATGACATGTGGTTATTTCCCTCAACTCTCTGTCATTTGGAGAGAGTGTGTATCATTGGGATTATCTGAGTACAAAGCTCTGCATCATAGGGTCTGATAATGTCTTGTTCCCTCCATCCCTTTTTGTCCATGGTTGCTGTGATAGTGACCAAATCTTAACCTTTTTTTTTTTTTTTTTTCTGTAAGAGTGAGGGCTGTAAAGAGCTTTAGGAAAGCACATTTAACCTTGTTTTAAGATCTAAATTAGTTTTTCTTTCCGCAGAGGGTGAAAGCTGTGAGTTGAAATGAAAATTTGATATTGTGGAGAGTTGTCATTATTTCTTGCATGACAGAGAGATGTTGCACTTCGTGGTGCCTCTGTTTGCACAGTTGCAGCCTGATAATGCCTTGGTCAGCTCCACAGGGCCCAGTTGTTCTCTTTCATAGATAATGAAATGAAGCTCTCAAGGAGGGGTGATGCATCCAAAGCAAATAGCTGGGAAATGGCAGGGCAGCAAACAGCCTTCCTTCTCTCAGACTTGAATCCAGAATGTATTTCAGATCATCATCTTGGCTACTTAGAGGATGGTCCTTCACTGCCAGTGCTGTCATAACTTTCTTGTTTTTGAAATCTTTTGGGACTCCTTGTCAGTGTCAACTCTTAAGAAACCAAGTAGGGCCCATCATGATTTGACTCCGCCCCCATTCCTGGTGCCCTGCTTTTCCCACAGTCTTCTCCTAACCATGGAGAAGATGCTCAGTTTCCTTCTTGCTCTATGTGAGTGCTCTTCTCTTGTGCATCTTCTTAATGTGAATAAACATAGCCCATCCTCCATGCCTCCGGTCATGGCACTCTCTGCAGCCTTGGTTTATCCCAGTCACAGTTTAATGGATACCCCAGCAGCTCATTCAGCACCCTCATCCCTGTAGTGCAATGGCCTATGTCTAGGTTTCCCTGTGGCTGAGAGGGCAGGGATCAGCAGCTGTCTAGAGCAGAGTTCAGTACATATGCAGTCTATCTGAAGAGGTGGCTGACATGCATGCTGCCGCTGTAACTGAGAAGCATGGAGATCTGTGACTTGACTCTGGATTTTATCCAAAGTAGGGTGCTAGGAAATACTCTTGTCTGGGGTATCAATATTAGGGCACTCATCTGTAAGGCTTGGTGTTCTTCTCAGGATGGCATTTCTTTCCTTCCCACCTCATGTACTTCCTCTCTCTTCTCCATTGCCTCCTCCTTCTTCATTTGGACCTCCGAAAAGTAAACAGTCCTTGCAGCATGGGATGCCTCTGGCTATGCTTTGGGTGGGAGGGATGCATGGCACACTCCCCTCTGCCCTGTAGGATGAGGAGAAGGTGTGAACTCTCTAGTCCATGCCTACCTCATATGCCTGTTCCTTATGATGTGCCTGCTGTTTGTCACATGCCCTAGGCAAACACAGCTGCCCTGCTGTGTGAGGTGAAATCCATTTAATGCTTGTTGACTCCATTAAAATTCCAAGATGTCTTCTGAGCCAATTATCCAGTGGGCACAAAACAGAACTTGTTTGGAATAGTGAAGCTAATAACAAAAGCCGACGGCGGTGAACCATGCAGCCACCACAGCAGCTGTCACCGAGCTCCCTTTCTCCTCTTTCTGTAGCCAGCATGCTGGGAGCATCTTGAAAAGGCCCTGTTGTCATCATAAATCTATGTGACCATCAATTTCCAAGGGTTGGTTCCCCTAACATCTTGATCAGTTTTTAAAATTAATTCTCACTAGGAACAAGTCAAATGATACCTGCAAAAGATCTTTTTAAAGACTCGTGAGTGTAGTGGTGGAGTTCCCAGATAAGGAAAAATGTATCAGCTGGAAGATGTAATAAACCAGGGGAGCACCTTGATTAACTGCCTGTGAATGCTGCATATCAGGAGCATGAGGATAAGGGTTCAAAGTGGAAGACTCGAGAAGGTAATGAGGCCTGTGATCGGATGAGTTGGGCTTTGGTGGAGCTGAGGGTACAAGTCAACTTTTCAAAGGATGCTGGGACATTTGGGGCCCAGGCCAGCTGCATGGTAGCACCAGGAGGGGCTCGTGGTGCTCCATTCCCAGAGAACATGGACTTGCCTTTGTGTCCGTATTTCCTTTTTCCCATTCCAGTTCCTAGCCCTGACCTGAAATATATGATATACTCAGTAAATGCTAAACTGAGCTCAGCTGAATTTCCACTCAGCCATAAATTCCCCAAGGGCCAGATGTCTGTTTCACTCAGCACTTAGTACTGAGCCAGGCCCTTAATAGATGTCCAATGATTGAATGGTGTGTTTGTATCCATATCTTCTAACCTAACAGAGAAGCATCTAAGCTAATGCTAACTGGACTGACCTAGCAATTGTGACCTCAACAACTGGTCTTCAAGGAGCGACAGCTACTTTTCTGTCTTTCCGGTGGAGAATTCATCATCTGCTAAGTGCTGTGACCTCATGGTGTGTGGAAGTGCTGTTAAGGTTAATTTCACTTACCCCTTACAGACAACCTGTCAGTTGGGAATAATTATCCCATTTCACAGAATGAGAAACAGAGGATTGATTACTCAGCTAGCATGTGGCAGACTTGGGTCATGAGCCCAACTCTCTGACTCTAGATTCTAACTCCTATCTTGTAGGCAGACTCTGTCCTTTGCATGTTCTTCCAACCCAGCCCGGTGAGAGCTTCCCTCTCCATAAGTGCAGTGGTCAAGGATCTGGCTTTTCTCATACCATCGCTTTTGTTTTTCCGCATGCCTAGGGCTATAAAGGGAATAACAGGGGTTGTAATGACCTTTTAGTGTTACCTTCTTCAGCTTTTAATGAAGAAGGAGAATGCCTCATTGAGGATTCAGAGGTTGTGGTAGGCCATGCCTGGCATTTTCAGGCTGGAGTGAGGGGTCAGTTGAAGATTAAATGAGGGCCCTGGGAATGTCCCAGCTTCTCTCAGGCTCAGCAGTTCCTCCTCAGGAGACCAGAGGGCTGTGTTCTGAGGTATATGTGTGGGGAAAGTTTGGGAAGAAGATGAGAGTGACTTCACAGAATATAAATTGTACATGGCTATCCTCTTACCCAATGAGGAAGGTGAAATTGTCCTACATTTTAGATAATGCGAGGCTTGAAAATGATCAGAAAACTTCCCACGACTGCACAGACCAAGCTGAGATACCCCTGATCTGTCTTGGCAGGACTCCATGTTCTTTGATTCTGTTCTTAGCTTTCCAGGGGAATCAGTTATTGGTGGAGGCTGGTACGCTTTACCATGACATAAAATGTTTCTGAGAATATTCAAAGTATGCATGACCCTAAAAAGTTACACAGTGTACAAAATAAGGCAAATGGGGCCCATAGAGGGTAAGTAACTTCTTTCTATATTGGTCAAAACTAAGGCGCTTACAGCCTTGTTTCCCTTTTACTGGAGAACAGGTTGTGATCAAAGACAAAGAAAGGATTGTTATTATTTAAAAGAGGAAGAGGAGTGCTTTGCTGTTTTCAAGGTCATAAGCACTTAGGGAATACTGCATTTTAGAGATGGAGCTTACAAGGGAGTCACAGCACTTTGGCCTGTCTTTTCTTGTCTTTAGTATCATTTGGCCACGGGCTGTGGTTGAGCCCATGAGAAAGGAAGCCCATATAACCTTCCCTCCCAGCCCACTTTTTTGTTTTTAATTATTGCGCACAGCACTCATGGTGAAGTTTGGGGATCTAGTAGCTTGTGCCTACTATAATTCATAAGCAGTGCTGGGGACACAACACCGAGTTCCATAGTTAGGGCCTTTGTCCTCATGGGTCTTTGGTTGAGTAGATCAAACTGACAGACAATAAGTTGGAAAACAAATAAATCATCCTATTTCTAGATAGTGGTAAGTGCTATGAAGGATATAAATCATACCACGGTGAAATAACCTGCCAGAGAGATGAAATAATATCTGCAAAGGCTTATGGGTGGTTCAGAGGTTGGCCTGTGGCAGTGGTGCACAGGGACCCATGAGGTTGGGGCCAATAAGTCAAGAGAGGAAAACAGGCTGTATTGGTCAGGGTTTTACTTAGAGGAACAGAACAGATATAAGGAATGGCTATTAACACAAAATATACAATCTATAAGGAATTATAAGATTGGCTTACAGTAGTCAGCCAGAGTCTGATAAGGAAGCATGCAGAGGGTATTTGCACGCTCTGGACTGAAGAATTCAGTCCCAAGGTCTGAACTTCACCGCAGTACTCCATGTAAGTCTCTATCTGCCGGCTGATGGGTCTGTGTTGGAAGACTGAAGGGTCTGTAATGGATGTTGAAGAGTCTGAGATGGATGGCAAAAGATCCAAGCTGGAGGCTGAAGACTCTGTGCTGCAAGCCAGATGATGAAGTCCAGGCTGAATGTGAAGACTGAAGCTTCTCTGATAAAGTGAAGTCTTGACTCCTTCCTCAGCCCTTTAAAAAGTCTCTTGGTGCTCAGTTATTCTGACGTGGTCCCATTGTGGCTGAGGGTAGAACCAATCATACTCTAGGATGGGCCCTTGATCCCGCTCTAGAGAGGAGCCAATCATATCCTAGGCAGGCCTTGGTCATGCTCCAGGGAGGAACCAATTGTACCCCAGGCTCCTACCAACAGGGAACTGGGCTGTAGAGTCATCTAGCCACGTTGACACGATGTATCAACCACTACACAGGCATAGATGACAGCATCTTGTGCCTTGACAGGAAGCTTTGGGTGTCATTGTGTGTATCAGGGCACCTCTGAGTCTGGGAGGAATGTGACCTGATAGAAAGTTTGGATGTTCTTTGCCTCTATGACGCCAGTTTCTCTGAGTGGGTTGGTGTACAATGACATGCCCCTTCATACAGAGCAAAGGGAGCTAAGATCCAGTTTTGTGTCTGGGAAAAACAAGATCCTTTGTCTTAAACCAGGGGATAGGTACTGTCTGTGTGGTGCAGCCTGAATTGCCCATGTTTTCTGTTGCGGTCTCGGCTCAGGAAAGTGGTGTTTAATGCCTTGGTCACGTTCTCCACAGGAACCATGCGAGGGATGGGAATGGGCAGAGCCAGGATGTGGGCCTCCCTGGGGACTAGCTAATGCCACTATTCGTGTCTCATCTAGTCACTGCTTGCCCTCATCAGGTATACCCAGCTAGTAACTGCAAGAGCATCATTGTCCCCTGTCTTGAGCAGGAATAATTTTTCCACAATATCCTGACCTCGGTCGGAGTTAAGCCTGTTGGTGCTTCCCTTTCTCCATCTCCTGTCTCTTCCCAAGTGTGTCCCCAACTGTGAAATGTTGCTTTATGTAAAAATATCACAGTGTTGTCACCTTCTTCTAGAGTAAGAAGATCAATCGCTCTAAAGTTGTTCATTTGGCTCAGAGCGGCTCATTCAAAGTGTCAGCTGTGAAGTTGAAATAAAGATCTTATATCTATTTTCCACGCCATAAAATTATATCCTGCTCCTGTATATACTGCGGTGGTATAATGAAGCTGTTAATTCTCCCTGAGTTTATTTCTACTGCATTTCAGCCATATCCCAGGATATCATGGGTGGCTAAGCACAAGAGCTCAGTTCATGACTCAGCTCTACCTGCCATTTACTAGGTTGTGGCTTTAGGCATATTTCCTTCTTCTCTAGGCATAAGTGATCTCAATATAAAATTGATATAATAGCAGAAACAAATGAGAGCTAACCTTCACATGTATAGATAGTTGAAGCACTTCATCTATTCCTCTTAAAAATCCTATACAAAAGCACTGTTCATTCTTCCTGTTTTATAGGAGTGAACACCAGGGCATAGTGACTCAAAGTCCCTGGCCAGGAAAGTAGAAGAGCTGGAATCTGAAAACAGATTTGTGCTCTCAGCATCTAGCTAAACTTATTTAAGGAACCTCTTTCTGAGGTTGCTGTGAGACTTACATAGAAATATGTGTGCCTGCCTCTCTTCTGTCTTCCTGGGATTTTTGGAAGCCTTCTGAGTAGCAGGGTTAAGCTCTGACTTCATATGGTGCTGGTGGCGTCAGTTCCCTGGTACCAAGTGGTCAAGGTGCTAAGCCATCAGGCATTGAGGAGGTAAAGTTGCCTGAGGGTGGTGTTCTGCCTCCAGCCCCAGCCCATTGCCTTAGTTTTAAGGGCTCTTGCTTCAATGCTTACTTGTTGACATGTATCTCTGCCTCAGCATTAATATTTTCCTTTAGGTGACTTTGGCAGTACAGGGCTTGGTGCCACCATCCAACTCTGGGCTGGCTCAGCTTTCAAAGCTCACTAGGTGTGGTGTCCTGGCCTGAGGCTGCATTCCTCAGCGGGACTGGCCCTGGGCTGCAAGCTGTGTGAGTGGTGAGTCTGCTAGGCAGAAGTTTGTCTCCTTGAACATGAAGCACGTGCCTCTTCATTTCCCCTCCTCAGCGTTGAGGACTGAGGACGTCCTCTTAGTCAGATGGTGACAAGAGTCTGGGCAGCAGCAACTACCCTGGGGACACAGGATTGAAAGGTGACAGAATGAGGCCACTGCTTGGCCAGAAACTTTTATTTTCTCTTTCTTTTCACGTGGCTGGGCCCAGTTGGTGAGCATGGTAGAGCTGGGGACCTGGCCATTCCAGGAAGCCTGTGAGATGACTCCACCTCCTGGGCTCCGGGTTCCACACTCCTACTAGGGCTGCACTTTTGGTCCACACACAGCTTGGTACTTTAGGCCTTGCTTTTTCTGACTGCAATTAGAGGTGTACCCTGTTCAATTAAGGCTTTAAATATTGGGCTAGATTGGGAGAGGAATAAACAGTTTATTGCTGTCTCCTGTGTGGATTTTCTTACTGTGCTTATTTTTCTTGGTCCATATTAATCTGGAACCTTGGAGTGACCTGGAAATATGATACATGAAGAGCCTCCCATGGGCAGTGGGAGTCAGGGCTGCTGCATGGCTTATTCATGGCAAGTGGGGTGGGGCTGGAGAGCAGGTATCTCCAGTTGACATTAGGCCCTGAGCTTCCCCCAGGAGACTCATAGGAGAAAGGGCCAATATCCTTGCCCTTAACCTCCTATCTCTGGCCCTTGTCTCAAAATTACACCTGGGACCCTCTTCCACCAGTGCCTGAATAACTTGCTGTTTAGCTGATTTATGGGACTAAGATAAGCTCATTACGCAAGTTGTCAGTAATTATATGAATTGATGAGGTGCTGTCCCTGTTCTTTCTCTTGGATGCTTGCAAAATTATTTCAGGTTGTTTTCCCTTTCTTGACCTAAACACTGATGAATTTAGACATGAGCCTTTTTCAGCTCAGGATAACCTCTGTTTGGGGCATCCTTCCCTTTGTAACAGGCTAGTCTGAGATGTGGGCTCTGAGGAAATTTTCTAGCACCATGGATGACCAAAGCTTCCCTGTGTCTTTGATATAATTGTTTTGTCTTTATTTTTTTGATTATTAAATATTGGTTAGAAGAACCTCAGCCTGTTAGCTTCTTTTAGAAATGTTTGCTGCCTTGGTGGCCAGACTCAAGTGAGCCGTGGAGTGTTCTTAAAGACAAAAATCACAAGCACCTGGATGTATAACTTTCTTGGTAGTGCTGATGGTTATGTAACTCTTCTTGCATTAGCAGGCCAGGTTTACAGTGATGGATAAGGCTGTCAATACAGGAGCAGTGGAGGAGATCTGTTGTCTGCATCATTGCAGACCTCCCAATGGGTCTGCTGGCTTCTATGTCTGTCTCTATGGCTCCCTCTACCCTGTATGTGCTCAGGACCAGTCAAATTTGTGCTTTAAAACATGCTGGAGTATATCATCCCTCTACTCAGAACCTTGCTGTGGTTGCCCGTTTACTCTCAGGAAAAGCCAAAGATCTCACCCTATCCCCAGGACCATCACGACTGGGCATTTTGTTCCTTCTCCAAGCTGGTCTCCTCACTCTATTCTAGCCGCGCTTGCTTCCTTGCTATTTCTTGCATGTGCCAGACCTTAAGGCCATTACCCGCTGAAGGAGCCTAATGTGGCAGCATGTGTGTTAAATGGGGCAAAGAGGAAGTGGAGAGCAGAGGAAGCCAGCAAATGAGTGTGGTGGCCCCAGTTCTGAGGCTGTTGAGCCCTATAATCTTAGGCCTACTTTGGGCCTTAGCATTATCATCCACGAGACAAGCCTGTCATTTAGAGGAACTGGGAGGCCCTGCACAGCTCTGTAATGCTACTAATCAATATTTCTAACAAGACCCTGATCCATGTGGGCTCTATCTCACAGGTGGGGCACCTCGAAGAGAATTATTGGTGCCTCTCACCTGCCCTATATGATTCGTAGCTGTTCTTGAAATCTGAATCAATGGCATTGAAAACACACTTTTACCAATGTTTCAGATTTCCAATAAAAATTCTCTTTTGGGTTCAGATATATTTTCCTCACTTAGTGAAATGATTCCAAAGTGTTCAAAATGCACCTTAGCTGTAGTTTTATCTTTTTTGTGAGGACTGGGACTATGTTAAGATCTGAATCCTGCAACTGCTTCTGGGTGCCCATGGTGACACTGTGGTATCCTATGTGGTATGGATTTCCACCTCCTTTTCTATGTACTAATAGAGAATTAATTTTAGACATGAAATTATGCAGACCAACCATCATCTTGGCCAAGCAGCGTAAAGCACACCTCATTCGTACTCCAGATGGTTGTCAATAAAAAGTGACATTTAATACTGCTGACTATACTCAAGTCTGTGAAATACTTTTTCCATAACTTCATTTTGCAAGTCTGCTTTGTTCTAATGTCTATAAGCACATTAATCTCACATGAACTAAAATATCTACTATGGTTGTACATTTTCTTAAAAGCTATTCCAAGAGATACCTAACAGCTTCTACTGAAACAAATGAAAACCCTTCTGACTCAGGGGAATGGAAATAAATGGAACAATTTTCTCCAAGACGAGACAGCTTTGCACTTGTAACCTGTCTTCCCTAGCTTTTCAGTGCTGGCCTCAAGGTGAAATTGTCACGAACAGAGGGGGCTTCTCATGATTCCTTGGGAGGAAGATAGAAATGCCTTTGAGATAACACTAATAAATGTATCATTTCAAAGTGCCCCCTTTCCTCTTCCAGGTGCCTGAGGCCAAATCTTGAGATTTCAGATGGACTGGGAACTTTTTTTTTTGAGTGAGGACATCTTTAACTTTGTCCTACAAGAAAGAGATGCAGGGACCCAGGAGGGAGTTCACATATATGTAGTCACACAGGCAGACTTCTTAGGTGCTTTGGTAGCTGTGTGACCCTGAGTAAATTGTATAACCTGTCTGATACTCCTAGCTCATTGCTACTTCAAGATGGGAATGTTAATAGTATCAGCTGGATAGGGATATTTTGAAGATTAAGTAATGTGATGTACATAAAGCGGTATATGGCTAGCATTTCAATGCTGTCTTGTTTAGCTGTCATTTTCTCCCACGTGCCTGTGCCTTATTAACCCTCATCTCCAACAGTGGGAGATCGATGGAAGTTCTTGAGCGCTACTACTGTTCCTGCAGCTGAAGTATTTCCATGGGTGGAACCTGGTGATCACCTCCCTAATGTTGAAACTGCTATTGTCCCAGCTCCTAAAACCCTGAGGTAGAGCCCCAGATTCTCAGCTGCAGCTGTCCTTTGGAGTTGTTTCAAGGATGTTATGTGGCCTCCTTTGGGAGATTTGTCCTGTCCTTGTACCTGTGTACTAGCTCTGGTTCCAGCAAAGGCAGAACATGGGCTGAGGCAGGGCTTCCAACAGGTTCTCTGTGGGCAGGTCTAACAGTACTGTGAAGGGCTCTCCTTGTGTGTGTTGAGCTGGGCCTTTTCTTCTCTCTGTTGCACATATGCTGTCCTGCTCACCAGCTGTTCTTCAGACTGTTCATGGGCGTTTGCACATGCGGTGCCCAGCTCCTTGCCCTCTAACATTCTGCATGTCCTATGTGTTGCAGACTCTGCAGAGACCATTCTGAAGGCCATAATGGCTACCAGCCTGCCACAGCTCTCTGTCATAACTCAAAAGACCTGTTATGAAAGTTCTTTCTTTTGATTCCTCGAAGCATGGGTGATATTTGTAATCCAAAGCTCTTCTTTTATTAAACGTAGTGTGCCTTATAGATTTGCTCTTCTGGCTAGGTAGAGTAGAAGAGGTAGGAGCAGACAGCTCTCAGGCACAGGTGTGAAGGACTCTGAAGATCTTCCTGTCTTCAGTGGTCTCCTGTGCTTGTGACTCTTCCTGTACAGTTAAGGTCTGAGCCCCTTCTCATTGAATGCTCTAATAGTGACAAGGCCTTTGCCTAAGCATTTTTCTTAGGAGTCTTCAGGGCCTGCATCTGCTGGTGAGGTCTGCAAAAGCTGGCTGTAGGGACAGGCCACAAGAATAGGCCTGTGTGAAGCCTGTATGTGGGATGCTATCATCCTCCACTGTGAGGACAGATGGCCAGCAGAGCTGGTCAGGCACTGCAGGGCCCATAACCACAGTCTTGTGATAATGGGCCAGCTGCCTCAGAAGGCATGGAGACAACAACCCATATGTGGAGATGAGACCTTACAGAAGAAACAGCTTATTTGCAGGTAAGTGAATGAAACCTGCTTCAAGGGCAGAAAACATGGAGAGATTAAAAAGTAGTTCTGTTGATTTTCCAAGAATACTGACCTTAGAGATGGTAAGTGTAGAAAAGGTGTCAAACTCTCCCAGAGTTAACAAGCCTGGTAGTTTGTTTATTCCATATTTCAAACTAATTTGATAATAAAAATAGAAATTACATCAGTGTTTTATATACAAATTGGAAAGGTTGCTTTTTAATCACTACCCAGTGTTTTTCTCTGCTTTTGGTGGGGTCCTTTCTTTACAGTGTCCATGCTCTCGTCACCACACCAGGGTAGGTCTGATCTTGGAATTCACCTATTCATGTTGTTGGAAACTTTGGTAATAGTGGTGGAATTAGCGGAGTTTAAGAGAAGATAGACTAATAGTGCATGATGGGTTTCATGTATAGAGTCTTACCTCTAGACTATGCATTAAAATGCCACCAGCTTTTTGTATGCCAATTAAGCTTCAGTAAAGTGGTTAAAAAGAAGGAAGAAACAAAACAACCCAGCAGTGAACAGTAAGGGCTCTGGCTGTCCCTGGGAAATGTGTTAGAATTATGTGAGAGCATACTTACAAAAGCTTGCTGCATACTGTGCCTCGTCCTCAGAATTGTTTATCGTTCATGGTTATATTTTACAATCTTTCCTTGATTTCCCCTCTTGCTGCATATTTCAAACTCTTTCTGGCATTGCTTTTCACCATGTCTTATGGGCTATTATGACTCAGAAAAATAGAACCTTCAGGAAGGATCAAGTCTGACTAAAATGTAAATGTCAAGTGAATATCTCTCAGGTGGCTTGCATTGTGTCTGCCTTTCATTGTGTACACTTCAGGATGTGTCATTGGCTTGCAGATGCTTTTCCTCCATCTGACTCATTTGACTAAAAATCTCTGGCCCTTTCAGGTTTCCCATGCTGTTTGCATTGTGAAGTTTTGGAAAATCTAGTGGATACTGCATATTACACTGGGTTGGTTGGGCTGGTTTCTCTACCCCAACTGCAAACTGCAGGTTATCATAGATTGGTGCACTTGGAATTCCTCATAAAGTAATTTTAATACTACTTGTTCATTTTCAGGAATAAATAAGTGCTACAGTATTAGATTTTATCGATCAGCTAACTATGAAGAAATTACGGAAATATCCATAAAATTGCTGTAAAACCTGGTTAATCTGCCAAATTTTCAAATTAGACAATCAATTAGATTTGTTGAGTATTTGTTTAGCTGTGGTCTCTGTGTGACTCCTGCTTTATTTACTTTCACGATTCCCCTGAAGATTTGTTTCTATGTTCCTGAGAGAAGAATGTGTTCTGCATATCTTATGAGTAACTGCTTGAAGGGATTGGGGCAGAGAGATAAATTAAGCAAATATTTCAGATTTGTTACTGTATTTTTGTGAGCCATATAAGTTAATGATCCAAGGCCAGATACATTGCTTAATGCCAGATACAATCACATGGAATTCTACTCTGCTGGGGGAACACGGGATGGATTACAGTTCAGGTTTCTCTGGCCCATCTCCTAGGCTGATGGGAACCTGCGTCAGCTGCTTTATCTTGGACCAAACAGTCTCTAGGTACCAATTATTTTAAAGGTATGAATTATTGTCAGAGTGCCACCTTGTTGCAACCCAGCAGCTAACGAGGCTGCCTGGCTAAGGTTGCACATGCCCGGAAGTGGCAGGCAGGCAAGCCAGCATCCCTGAAAGTCTTCAGCTAGCAGAATGGACTCCCACATTGGCAAGATCGGCAGCCACCTGCATGGCATGATCTGGTGCTAAGAGAGGGTCCTTGGCAGGCTCTGTAAATTAAACAATAAAAATTCTGCCATTACCATTTTGGTAGTTTGTCTTTTCTTCTTTTAGATTCTGATAATTCTCTTTCCTTCGGGTAACTCATCAAATAGGAATTTGATATGGATTTACTGAGGATGTAGAATGTAGTATTAGCCTCTGTCAGTAGGAGGGTAGGTGTATTGAAAAAAGCTTCCTGAAGCAGGCTATGTCTGAGCTGAGCTTTAAAGGATGTGTAAGGAGGGCTAGCTGAAAGGATTCACATAGATTAACTTAATTGGACCCATCACAGCTCTGAGTAGTATGTGTTAATGTTATTCTTACTTTATAAAGTAGAAACAGAGTGTGAAAGAAGGTAAAAAAACTCATCCAAGGTTCGATATAAGAAGTGATATTAGGAAATCTCTTTTCAGAGCCTGTATGGTCAACCAGGAAAACTTGGAAGTAGATGGATGGAGAGAATACACAATTTGACCCAAAATTGGCCGAAAAAAAGAGATATTTGTAGGAAATGAGAGGACAGAGAATAAATCTTACTTCCCTTAGGGTTAACTGGGAAAAGAGAGAAAATAAGAATAGATAAATAACTACAGCCATAGGAACAGCTCAGATGTGAGTCTCCAGGAGATGGCAGCAAGCAGTTCATAACCACCATCTGTTCAGCACATGAGCCACTTGGTGATTTGCAACATGGGGAAGGGTAGGCATAACACCTTTCAGTTCTTGGACCTCTTCACCTCTCCTGAATGCAGCTTCAGAACCTCAAGGAATCAACTGGACCTCACTGGACATGAGGCCATTCTGTTTTAGAAAGTCTTACGCCATCCATGTAGCTTCATGTGCCCCAATTTATGAAGCAATTCCTTGGAAAAACTCTGGATCTTTGACCTAGCATAATAAAATAATTGCAGAGCAGAGCTTTGAGCTTTAGAACCAATAATCTAGAAATCTCAGTTCTGATTCTGCCTCAGTTTCTCTCTTGTTGGAACAATTTGCTTAACATCTCTGGGCCTTGTTTTCATTTGTTAAAAGAAAGCAGTACTTAGCACAAATACTTGTCGATGGATGTGAAAATATTTTGAGAAATTCACTGTATTTGTAATGTGATGCTCCAGGCAGAGGAAATTCTTAACAGTACAATACATTCTCAATCTGCTGCCAGAAGACAATAACTGACCACTAAAGGACCCAGCTTTGGGTGAATTGCTCTAGCCATATTTGGATACCAGATGATTTACTTACTCAGGATACATGAGATTAAGGAATGTATTAAATAATGTCTCTGTTTCTCCCCTGACTTATAAAATGAAGAGATGGTTTGTCTTTATAGGATTGTTGTGAAAATTGCATGAGATAATGCCTAAAAGTTTCCTAAAGCAGCGTGGGTTCTTGGAGAATGTAAGCTGCCCTCCTCCATTCTAGTCTAGATGTTGTGTATTCTCATATTGTAGCTGAAGATGCAGCACTTGTATGTCTTCCATTTTGCATCAAATTCAGTATGTCCCAGACTTGTGAATACCATTGCCCTCATTTAGAAACATTATCAGGGGCCTGGCAGGATAGCTCAGTGATCTAAAGCGCCAGCTTGGGAAAGCTTGGGCAGCTTCAGGGACCGTGGTTCAATCCCCGGCACCACATGCTGCACCAGCCCTGCCCTTAGGGTGGGCTGAGCGGGTCATAAAGATGAGTGCATAAACAAATAAAGGTTCTGAAACAAGAAAAAAAAAATCTTAAAAAAAAATTATCAGAAACTTGTTTACTTTTAAAAATGCTTTTCATTAAATTAAATGATTTTTCCACCAATTTAGTCTTAACTAATAATGCCTGTGAAGCCACAGGTTTCATGTACACTACACATTATTAGAAAAAACAAAACAAAACAAAACTATGTGTATCCCCTAAAATCATCTTATTGTGTATCACATTTTGAATAATAACATGCTACTTGAATGAATTCCTTTATATACTTTCATACTTGGTGTAAGTATTTTCTGTGTTGCTTTTCATTAGGAAATACTTCAGGAAAGTTTGGGAGGAAATCTGATGAAGAGAGTTTGCTCAGTTGCATTGAGTAACCCTACATCTGGGTCTTGATGTTTGAAAGCTTTGTATCCTCAATGGTGGAGACCCAAAGTCTTCACTGAAGTGTTCCTTGCCAAAGCTATACAAATTAAGGAATGTCACTAGTTAGGGAGAAATGTAGCTTTTTAAAGGAGATATGCAGAGTTATGAATGGATTTCAATAACATGTGGCTTTCCCTATTAGTGTTGAGGCAGTTGAGATCTATTAGGAGAAAATTAACTAGAAAACTATTTTTCATTTACATTTTTATCTGAGGACATGTGCTGTCTTAGTTACTTTCTCATTGCTGAAACAAAATACTAGCCAGCACACAAAGTTAAAGGGAGAAAAGTTTATTGTGTCTCAGAGTTTTTAGAGATTTCAGTTCATAGTTGGCTGGCTCAAAGGCAGGGTGGCGCTGCAGAGGAGAAACAGTTGAGGGCAGGCAGAAAGCAGCCATTAGCAGGGTACCAGAGCAGTTAGTAACTGTCACCAAGCACGAAGCAACAGCAACCCTCTTTCTGTCTTACATTTTATTGAGGATAACTGCGCTTAGGGTTGGCAACACTCACATCCAGGATGGGGCACCCTTAATTATAGCACTGGATGATGAGAATTTCTTTTTTTTTGTCTTTGTCTTTTTGAGTCAGGGTCTTGCTATGCAGTTGAGGCTGGCCTTGAGCTCACTTTTGTAGCCCAGGCTGGTCTCGAACTCACACCGATCCTCCTTCCTTAGCCTCCCGAGTGCTGGGATTACAGGCGTGCGCCACCATGCCCGGCTTTTTTTGTGAGTTTTTTTTTTTTTTTTTTTTTTTTTTTTTTTTTTTTTTTTTTTTTTTTTTTTTTTATGACGAGAATTTCAAAGTCACATTTTTAAAAAAGAAAATAGAAATTAGAATTAAAACAACAACAAAAAAAATTGCAACTGATGCAGAATTTCACTTAACAGTAATATGAATTTCACAGTATTTGTTGTAACACATAGTGTTGTCTTCCAGCAAATTATTCATATGATCAGATATGTACATGTAAAATTGGAATAAGAAAGGAAAAAAGAAAGAAATGCATAATAAGAAAAGAAAAAGTACAAACAATTGATAAAAGGAAATGAAACAAATTAAAGGATTAACTGTTTCTTTCCATAAACCAGCAGAAATGCACAGTACAGTTGTCCAAGCCATCCTACCTGTATACATAGGATATGTCTCTTTTTCTTACTCCCTCTCCTGAAACTTCTCCTCAACTCAGTAGCTCTTTCCTTTTGCATAAATTCATTCCTTTTTATTGGTATCTATTGTACCCTTCAGATTCCATTTTTCTCTTTCAGGTTCTCACATTAAGGAGACAATATGATGTTTGCACATGCTGGTCTGATTTATTTCATTTAAAAGTATGTTCTCTAGTTGCATCCATTTAGTGGCAAAAAACTTCAATTTATCCTGTTTTATAGCTGAGTAGTACTCTATTGTACACATCTCCCTTGTCCATTATTCAGTTGATGGGCATCTGTGTTGTTTCCAGGATTTAGTTATGACACATTGCTGCAATATAAACATGGGTACACATATATCACTGTGGTATGAGACTTTTAGTTCTGGAAAAATGCCCAACACTGAAATACTGAAATACCTGGCCTGAGTGGGATCTCCAATCCTAGCATTTTAAGGAATCTCCATACTGATTTCGATAATGGTTGTACCTGTTGCTATTGCTACCAACAGTGCAGAAGGGTTCCTTTTCCCCCACAGCCTCTCCAGAATTTGTTATTGGTTAATTTCCTGATATTGGCCATTCTTTGTGGGGTGAGATGTAATCTCAGTGTTGTTTTAATTTGCATTCTTTGAAATGAACAGTGATGTTGAACGTTTTAATATATTTACTTGCCATTTGTAGTTCTTTCTCTGAGAAGCGTATGTTCATCTCGGTTGCCCATTTTTGGATTCAGTCACTGAATTGAGGGGGGTCTGATTTGTTTTTTTTTTTCTAGAATTCTTCATGTGTTCTAGATAGAAGGCATTTGTCAGAGGTACATTTGACTATATATATATATATATATATATATATATATATATATATATAATTTTTTTTTTTTTTTTTTTTTTTTTTTTTTTTTTTTTTTTTTTTTTTTTTTTTTTTTTTTTTTTTTTTTTTTTTTTTTTTTTTTTTTTTTTTTTTTTTTTTTTTTTTTTTTTTTTTTTTTTTTTTTTTTTTTTTTTTTTTTTTAGTTTGTATTTTCTTTTTACTCTGTTGGAGATTTGCTTGGAAGTGCAGAAATTTTTCAAAAAGATGAGATCCTAGTTGTTGATCTTTTGAAATATTTCTCAGGCAGTTTGGTTTTTGTTCATGAACTCTCTACATACTTGTATGTCTTTAAGATTTATAACTACATTTTCCTCTGGACGATTTAGTGTTTTTGTTTTAATATAATATGTAAATTTTTGGTCCATTTTGACTGTAGCTTTTTTTTGTTCGTTTGTTTTTGTATTTTAGGTAAGGATATACAGGGTGTTCAGGGTCTCATTACTAAATTGGACTTGTAGTGGTCCACCTATTTACAGCCACCAAAGAGCTGAGATTACAGGCATGTGCCACCATGCCCAGTCTTTGACTGCAGCTTTGTGCATGGTGATAGGCATGGGTCTAGTTTCAGACTTTGGCATATGGAAAGCCAGTTTTTTTTTTTTTTCAGTACCATTTATTAAAAAGGCTATCTTTCTTCCAGTGAGCATGTTTCACCCCTTTATCAAATATAAGGTAGCTACGTGTGTTTGTAGCTGTGTCTGTTCTGTTGATTTTTAGGTCTATGTCTGTGCCAATACCATACTGATTTTATCACAGTAGCTTTATTGTATAATTTCAGGTCAGGGATTGTGATACCTCCAGTCTTTCCTTTGTTTCCAAGAAATACTTTTATATTTTGGGTATTTTCTGTTTCCAAATGAATATGAGAAAATTTTCTTTCTACCTCTGTGAGATATACTAATGGTATTTTAATTGGGATTGCATTGCATGTGTATAACAATTTTGAAAGTATGGTTATTTTCACCATGTTGATTCTTCCAACCCAGGAGCACTGAATATTTTTCCATTTTCTAAGATACTCTTTAATCTCTTTTCTCAGAACACTGCAATTTTTGTTGTATAAATTGTTTACAAATCCTTTGTGAGATTGATTCCTAAGTATTTCTTTTTTATGGATGTTTTTGTGAAAGGAATGATTTCCTTAATTTGCCTCCCAGTGTGTTCACAATTATTGCTTTTTTATTTTATTTTATTTTTTTTTGCAGGACTGGGGTTTGAACTCATGGCCTTGCACTTGCCAGGAAGGCACTTGTGCAATGGAGCTATATCCCTGGTCCCATCAGTGTGTTCACTGTGTATGAAAATGCTACTGATTTTTGGGTGCTGACTTTATATCCTGCTATATTGCTAAATTTGTTGATTAAATATACAAGATTCTTGGTGGAGTTTTTGAGGACCTGTATGTAGAGTGTCATGTCCTCTGCGAATAATGATAACTTCACTTCTTTTCTAATCATTATTATTTTTGTTTCTCTTTCTTGTTGCATTGCTCTGGCTAATGTTTTCAGAACTGTTTGAATAGGACTTGAGACAGTGGACATTTTTTTCTTGTTCCTGATTTTAAAGTTAAGGCCTTCAGCCTTTGCCCTTTTAATATGACGTTGGCTGCTGGTTTCTCATAGATGGTTTTCAACATGTTAACATATAGACCATCTGTTCCAGTTCTCTGTAGGGATTTTATCATGAGTGAGTGTTGGAATTTTTTGAAAGCTTTTTTGCATCTATTGAGATGATCATGTGGTTTTTGTCCTTGGTTCTATTGCTGTGGTTTATTACACTTACGTATTTGAGTATGTCAAACCATCCCTGCATTCCTGGAATGAATTCCACTGGTCCTAATGTATAATCTTCTTAATGATTTGCTGCATTTTGTTTGCTAGTATTTTATTGAGGATTTTTGCATCTATATTCTTTAGAGATTGACCTGTAGTTCTGTCTTTTATTTGGTTCTAATACTTACCTCCAGGGATGAGTTTTTTATTTTGTTTTCAGGAATGAGTTTTGAAGAATTGCTTTCCTTTTAACTTCATTGAAGAGATTGAGAAAAGTTGGCATTAAACCTTCTCTAAATTTCTTGTAGAATTCTGCTGTGAATCCGTGTGGACTTGGGCTTTTCTTTGTTGGTAGGTTTTTTAAATTACATTTTCAATTTCATTTTTCATCATTGGGTTATTCAGAATTTTTATATCTTCTTGACTCAGGGATGACATTTCATATGTGCCTAGGAAGCTGTCCATTTCCTCTTGAGTTTTCAGTCCTGTGATTGTAAAGATTTTGAAAATAGGTGTTGAAAATCTTCTGAGTTTCTCTAGGGTGTGTAGTGATTCATCTTTTTTATTCCTTATTGTATGAATTTGCATTTTCTATTTCCTTTTTAAAATTAGGTTGGCTAGGATATTATCAGTTTTATTTATTCTTTCAAAGAACCAACTCTCTGATTCATTTAATCTTTGTATTTTTTTCTTCATTTCCAGTGCATCAAGTTCTGCTCTAATCTTTATAATTTCCTGCTTTCTTTGGACTTTGGGCTTGACTTGCTCTTCTTTTTCTAGGAAGTTGAGGTGCAATATAAGATCATTTTTTTTTTGGACTTGTTTTGTTTTCCTAGTATGTGGGTTTACCAGTATAAATTTTCCTCATTAGACATCTTACATTGTATCCCACAGGTTTTGGTAACTTTTACCTGCATTTTTTTTTATTGTAAATACTTTTTATCTTCTTTAATTTCATCTGTGGCCCACTGATTGTTTATGAGTTTGTTACTTAATTTCCATGTGTTTATGGTGTTTATTGTAGTTTATTTTGTCAATAATCTCCAGTTTTATTGCACTGTGATAAGATACTATGCATAGAATCACTTCAGTTCCCATATGTTTACTTAAGAATGATCTCTGTGTTGCTATATGACCTATTTTGAATAATGTCCCATGTGTACCTGAGAAGAATGTATTTTTTGCTGTGGCTGGGTGAAGCACTCTGTAATGTTCTACCAACTCAATTTCTTCACAAGTTTGGTTGAGTTATTCTTCGCTGATTTTTTGACTAGCTGATCTATCTCTTTCTGACCGCAGCATGTTAAAGTCTCCCATTACTATTGTATTATTGCTCATTTGATTTTTTTGTCTGTTAAATTTTGTCTTATGTAGGATGGTGCTCTTATATTGGGTAATATATATTTATAATTGTTATCTTTTCCTCTTGCAGTTTCCCTTAACAAGTACATAGTGACCTTCTTTATCTGTTGGAATGATTTTTGATTTCAAGTTGATATTGTCAGCAGCAAGGATTTTTAGCCCTGTTTTCTACTGATTTCCTGTGACATGGAGGATTTTTTTTTTTTTTTTTTTCATCCTTTGACTTTTAGTCTGTGAATTTCTTTTGAGTTAATTGTGTTTCTTGTATGGAACATATTGTTGGATTTTGTTTCTTACTCCACTCTGCTAGTCAGTTTCTTTTGATTGGTGAATTTAAGCCATTTATATTGATGGTTATAATGATACATACTGACTTATCTTTGTCATGTTTTTTCCTGCTATAGGTTCTGTCCCTTCCCCCCTCTTTTTTATTACTTGCTCTGTTTGATAGTCCCTTTCTGTAGTTCTTAAAGCTGTGATCAGTTTTCTTTTTTTATGTATTTAGTACAAGGTACACAGGGTCTACACGGTCTCACTGTGTAGATCAGACTCGTAGTGATTCTCCTGTTTTCAGCCCCCCTAAGCTCTGGGATTACAGGTGCATACAACCACACCTGAGTCTCAATTGCCATCTCAATGTGCCCTGGTGGCAGGGCTGGCATGGCACACTGGGGATCTAACCCTGGATCCTGCGTTCTGCCTAAGCAGGGACTTTAGTCTGCTGAGCTATAGCAATGATCAGTTCTGTCTCTTTCTAAAATACATGTCAACACTCTTTGTAGGGTTGGTTTGATGATCATGAATCCTTCAATTGTTCTTTGTCATGAAAGGTTCTTATTTTGTCATTGAATTTGATAGACAGTTTTGCAGGGTACATCAATCTGGGTTGGAAGTTATTTTCTTTTAGGACCTGAAATACTTCATTCCAAGCTCTTCTTGATTTGATTGTTTGTGTTGTGAAACCTGCCATGATTCTGATGAGCTTTCCATTGTAAGTGATCTGTTTCTTCTAACAGCTTCTATTATTCTATTGTTTTACTGAGTTTCTGAGACCTTGATTACTATATGTCTAAATATAGATGTGATTATGGCTGAGTGCTGTTGTATATGCCTTGCTTAACTGTATGTAAGTTCCTTTTCTCATGTTTGGAAATTTTTCTGCTAGGACTTCTGCACATAGTCTTTTTTTCTGCTAGGACTTCTGTAAATATCATTTGTGCAGTCTCTTGCTGCTTCATCGACACCTACTATTACGTTATTTTTCTTTGCATCAATTTGTAGCTGCTTAATTGTTATTTCCTGGTTTCTTGTTTTAAGAAATCTTGTTTTTCACATTCATTAACTGCAAAACTGTCTTTGAGGTCTGAAAATCTGTCTTCAGTTTCATTCAAGCGGTTTTGCCAGCTTTCAATAGAGTTCTTAATTTCCTATATAGCTGTTTGAATGTTTCATACATTCTAATTCCTTCCTGTATTGTTCATTCAGTGTTTCCATCATTTTTCTATTTTCTTCTATTTGTCTATCTATGTCTTCTTTAGTTATGCTGAGAAATTCTTTCATGATCGTTGTCCTTTGTTTTTGGACCTGAGAGATTATTTCTGATCTTACTTCTTCTGCAGCCTGATGGACTTGTTTCTTTACTTCAGTTACTGTAATTTCAGAGACTATAGGTATGTGATTTCAAAGCCTTGTATGTTTTTATCTCCTGGATTTGTTCTGGGTGGGCTAGAAAATTGAGATTGTCTTTTGCTCCTGAGTTTTTACATTTTTGAAGCTTCCTCTAATCACTCACACAGAGTCTCACAGCCCACCCAGGGTCTGCCAAAGTTCTTTATTTTTTCTGTGCACTCATGTTTATAGCACCACAATTTGTCATAGCCAAATCTTTGAAATGACCCTCAAATTTTTTCTTTTTATTAAAAATAACAATGAGACAGTTTCACAACACATTAGTAGGACAGCCACAATAATTAATACAATTCACATTGTTGTCTTTATAGTAGTTGTTCTGAGTACAAGATGCAGACATGATAATTTTTTCTAAACACTATTGGTACAAATATTTCTTCTCATTTAACTAACAGGAAGTAGTTGTATACATAGTCCAATATTCTATAATAGTAGTGAGTTATTGGCAGAACTGGCAATGTTGGAAGATGCTGACTTGAGCCTTTTACAGCTCAGTACACTAATCTGGCTTTACTTTTTATGCCTCATGGTTAAACTTTTCTGCTGGGTGGTTAAGGCCAAGTTAAAGCAAGACCTATATAACAAAACATGTAAGTTTTGTATCTGACAAGGTCAGTGAAATCCCTCATGATTAACCTTGAAACCATGTACAGTGTTTTGTAGAACTTTTATCAGTGCCAGCTGTCAGGATGAGTCACAGCTATTGCTTGACCAGTTTGCTCTCTGTGAAAGCCTGAGAGAGTGTTTTATCTCTAGGTGACTCTCCATAGGTACACTATATATCATCGATCCCTTTCCTCTGTGGCCCCATAATCTCCTTGAACAGAAAATCTGGGACACCAGTGAGTCATAGAATGTTATAGTACAGGTTCTCTTATGCTTTTTTTAAATTTTATTTTTTTTTCTTGTTTCAGAACCTTTGTTTGTTTATTCACTCATTTTTATGGCCGGCTCAGCCTGCCCTGAGGGCAGGGCTGACGCAGCATGTGGTGCCCGGGATCGAACCGCGGTCCCTGAAGCCGCCCAAGCTTTCCCAAGCAGGCGCTTTAGACCACTGAGCCATCCCACCGAGCCCAAGGTTCTCTTATGCTTGAGTCCTCATTGACCTTGTAGGGCTAGGGCCAAAATATTGACTATCCTCATAGCCCTTCTTTTTCTCTAATTTTTTGGTTTGCAAACTTAAGTTGTTAACCCTCCAGAAAAGAAGCTTAGTGATACTATTACTCTATACCATAGGTACTTGAGCTTAACATCACTGTCTTTCTGAATATTAAATGCCTTAGACTTAACATGGAACTGGTATTTTCCATCAATCATTGATATTCTAATAGAATGTGTTTTATTTTTTTTTAAACTGTTACACTTTGTTTACACAGAAATTTAGTAATCTAAGCATATACTAAATTATAGCAGGTTAATCCTATCAGCCAAGTTCTGAAATGGCTTCAGGAAAGCTCTGTGCCTGCCCACATTGGGCCCACAGATTGCAGCTCTCCTGCATCCTGCAGGCCACTCAGAGTCCTCTTAAATTCTTAAAAGCTTGGACCCACATCAGAAGAAGCTCTATGTATGCACAGAGGGGGATAAGGAAGGTCAGAACTTACCAGAGCCCCATAGGCTGCCTACAATCTGCTTCAGAATCACATTCTTAATCCCAGTATCATCTCTCGGTGTAGCCACTCCTGAAAAGCCCTGTCTATGATTTTATAAGGCTTTGAAGAGATATGTAGATATAAGTCGTAATATCCTATCTCATGCCCCCCCAAAGACTTATGCATATGTTTTTTTAAAAAGGTATTTAGTCCTTCTTTAAGAGTTTCCAAAGTCTCTTAGAAGTTGGCAAGATACTGAGGCTTTTCCTACAAGGTAGCATTTTATTTGTGCTGGCATGGAACTTGGTGGGTTAATGACTGAAAGGCTGAGCTTCACACATGGTACAGTTTTTCCTTTTATACAATTTTTGTGTTTTTGCCTCTTATAAATGATAACATACTAACACATTAAAGCTTGATTGAATATAATCTGTGTTTTAGAACAGGGTTAGAACTACATATGCATATCTAGACTCTAAGCCATGTTGCCCTTCTTGATTTTGAGAAGGCTCTTCTCTCCACTGTATTTCTTTCAGAGTGGTTGGCTACACTCTTCTGGGGAAGGGTCCTGCCTGACTAACATTCTCTGCATTGCTGAAAAGTCAATTCCATAGTTTCTTCTGAGATTTATGGCAAAGTCTTAGCTGAGGTACCTGTACAAATGAAATGAAAGTAAAACTCTTGCAACATATAATAGCACAAGATAAACATTACCATTCCAAAAGGTACAAAGAGGGTGTTAGAAAGGAATGATACCCTTGTTAGGTACACAACCATTCAATCAACTGGACTAGGCATTCTGACATGGGAAGAATATTTATTAGAGGTAGGAGCAAGCAGGCTGGCTGTCTTGTGGATCAAGACAGCAGTGAACAAGGCAAGGCATAGGGCTTTTAAGGTGTTTTGTGAGGAGGGTGTTTGTGGGCTGGAACAGACAGGAGAGAGCTAATACTGACGGGGCTATCTGGTCTGTGGGGGACTTTCAGTTTAAAGGATCATTTCTGTGGTTCAGCTCTGCATGGGAGCAAGGAGAAATAAGCTGAGACCAGGGTACAAAAGAGAGAGATATTGGGGTTGTGGCTTGGGTTTGGCTCTTTGTGGGGCCAAGAAGAAGAAAGTTTGGGGACAGGGTGTCTGGGAAACTTTGCATCCTAGTCTATCAACCCAAGCAATTCCAAAATACACCAGGACGACATTAAATGATGTAGTACCATGTTAAAAATCCAAGGCAGGGGACTGGTAGGATGGCTCAGTGGTCTAAAGCACCTGCTTGGGAAAGCTTGGGTGGTTTCAGGGACCGCGGTTCGATCCCCGCCACCACATGCTGCGCCAGCCCTGCCCTCGGGGCAGGCTAAGCCAGCCATAAAAATGAGTGAATAAACAAACAAAGGTTCTGAACAAGAAAATGAATAAAATAAATAAAATTAAAAAAAAAAATCCAAGGCAGTCCCTCCTAGCAGAAACTTCCTGTGCCTTGTTTTCACTGATAGGACTTCTATCAATATTCTGGTCTTCTGAGGTCTGACCAGAATCTCCCATGAAGTATGCATTAAAGCATTTCAGGGCTTCTTCTTTATCTGACATCTCCAAATCTGTCCAAATTTCCTACAAGCCAGTTCCAAAGGCTCCTGAACTACATGGTCAGATATAATCACAGGAATAATCCCACTTCTCTTGTGCCAAATTCTGTTTTACTTAATTTTTGTCACTTCTGAGATAAAATACTTAACATCCAGAGTTAAAATGATAGAGGTTTATTCTGCTCACACTTTGTAGAGGTTTCAGTGTATAGTTGATTGGCTCCAAGGCCAGGTGGCTCTATGGCAAAGAAGAGAAACAATCAATGGCAGACAGAAGCCAGCAAAAGCAGCAAGTGACAACAGCAGCCCTCCTTTTGTCCTTTCTGGTCTATCTAGGCTGCACTCTTAGGGCAGTAGCACTCACACCCAGAAAGGGCCTTCTCATTATCTGCACCCAGAACTATACCAAATCAATCGGTGGACTAATGTAGTAATCCCACACCCTTGATCCAAGAATAGCATACTTCATCCTAGCATCACACACTTCAGATTCAGCCACCTCTAAAAAGCCCCACCTAGGACCACATGAGGCTTTGGGAGAACTTCTAGACACAGACCTCAATGGATGCGCATTTAGGATATAGTCCCACTAAGAATGGCAGTATGTTTTGGGTTGGCCCTTGGGCCTACCTTCTCACCTCCCCAACATGCTCCTCTAAAGCCTTTCAGGAGTTGACTTACATTTGTTACAAGCTTTACTACAGGAACATTATTTCTGTACTATCAATCACTGCCTCTCATAGCCGCATTTTGTCCTTCATTCCAACACATACACAGTATTGCAGTTTGGCTGGTAGATGGGTGATTTTGTTTTAGGTATTAAAGATGGTCAGTTGAGAATGAGCCACCAGGGATGGAGTGCCCGGTTTGGTGTTGATGAGATGTGGGGAAGGTGTACCCACTTGAATAACTCATTCTTTGTCCGACTTTGCTTGGTGAAGGAAGCCAGCTCAACCCAGAGCAGAGAAAATGCATCCTATTTGTCAAAAATGCATTTTTATTCTCTTTTGAGGAGAAATGTGCTTTTAATTCCAGAGATAAGATAGGTTGGCTGTTACTTGTATAGCTGATATATCATTTTAAGGAACATTGCTTCGGGATGCTTGATATTTGTATGGAGTGCCAATGAATTAAAGGAATGGATCCAGATCATGTCAGAATTATTTCACCATTGCAAAATATTGTGGCCTATAAGAAATAAAATCCAACACAACTATAAAGCTATGTGGCTATCTAAGTTACAGAAATGCACTGTACTGTGGTCATGCCATTGGCATAGATGTGCTGCATGGCGAGCTTTTTCCTAGGAAGAAGTCTGGGTTTGACTCTGGATCTACCTATTGACCATTGTTCACCATGGGACATAAGTTACTTCATTACATTGGACCTTAGCTTTGCTAGGTTATTTACTGCTCTTAGCTAATTAAAAGCTTGCCCCCTCTACAGAAAACATATACATAATCAATGAGTGTTTTTCACATTTCCTGCACTTGGTGGACCCGGAGTCTCATTCACTCCCCTCTTTATTGGGCCTCGGAGTAAGAGCATTGTGACCTATGAGCTTTACTGTACCTCCTATTCTATAAATCATCTCAAGAGCAGATTTAACTTGGTGACACTTGTGTCTAGTGGTGAGCCACGGAGAACAGGCCCCAGAGATGCCCCATTCCTGTGGCTCTATCTCTTGGCTCAGCTCAGTGGACACACATTCAACCACTGGGTCAGGTGAGAGTAGCAAAGATGGAAGTGTCATGCATGGGCCCTGCCTTGGAGGGCTTATCCTGGAGAGGCTTTTCATGTGATCACCAGCATCAAGGGCTGGAGAAGGCTGTGGTAGGGCAGCAACACTGGATAAAGAGTTGAGACTTGAGGTATGATTTTAACCTTGTGCTGAGATACCATTCTGCCATTGGGGTCCTAGGCCAGTGACTGTGCTTCACTTTTTTAAAGTGTAGGATAAGTTCACTAATTCTAGCAATTTGTAGCTTTCCAATTTGTTGGGAGAAATGGTTGTTCTCGTGTATGAAGTTTTATAAAATTGCTCACATACTGCTGTGGCACAGTATAGTATATACAAAGTTTAAAATACAAAATTCCTGTAATTGAGGGTTTCACAATCTACTAGAGAAGACAACATTTTTGCTACTAAAAAGCAAATAACAGTGTAAGAAGAAATGACAGCACATATTGAGAATTTGGAGAAGGGAGGCATTTCCTAAGGTTTGGCTGATCAAGGAAGCGTGGCTGAGTTAAGGGATTTACCTTAATGGCCAGGTAATGATCTTTACCCTCATTATTTTACCATATTATCTGTCTTTGTTAATTACAGGAAAATAGCACTAATTACTGAAAAAAAAAACAAACAAAAAAACCCTAAAACATACTATCCATTATTAAAGCATCTAGAAATAATCATTTTTTGATCATTTCATTTAGAAACTATAGATCATGGGATACATACATATAAATAAAAAAACTCATTCATTTATAGTATTCATTCGATGGATTTTATTTAGAATACATAATCTTTTTAGCCTTGAGCTAGCCATGTATGTTTATTGTAGTAAAGGAAGCAGACATGGTTCTTCAAGGGCATTATCTTGTAGGCTGGGAGACAGGCATTAGATAAATAGTTATTAATCTGTATTTGCAGTAAGTAGTATTTTGTACTGTTCATACAAGCCCACACATAGAGCTGAGGCCATATTTCCTGTTGCTACTTTGTTGTCTGTATTGTGAATCGTTTGTTGTGTGTGTCAGCCACCACAGAACCACACTGACATACCATAACAAACTTTTATGTCTGTAGTTAACTAAGGTTGACTGATATGGAGGAATTTGGGGCATATGTGGGTCCACTAGCCATCCCCTGAGGTAGGATGGCCTTTGCTGGGGCAGCTCCATGGGACTGCTGACTTGGGCATGTTCTTCTGGCAATAGCTGAGGCATAAGAGCAGAATCAGAAATACTCAGGTGCTTTTTCAAGCCTCTATTGTGTTCTGTCTGCTAGCAAGTCACATAGCTAGCTAGGCCAGGGTAGTGTGTGACAATCCCATCAGAAGGTGATGTGCTGAAGGAATATAGAAGGAGGGGTGAATAATCAAGGCCTTTAGTGCAGTTGATCTGTGTCTTAGTCACTTTTCCCATGATGATACCCGACACCCACAATGTCAGAGAGGGAAGTGAGTTTTATTGTGGCTCACAGTTTGTAGAGATTTCAGTCCACAGTCAGCTGGCTTAAGGACAGGGTGGTGTGGCGAAAGGGCATAATGGGAAAAGCTACTCATGTCGTGGCAGTTGAGGTGTAGAGAGAGAACGAAAGGAAAAGGTGGGCAGAAAATAAAGCTTTTCAGGCCCTGCTCCAGGGACCAGCCTCTTCCATCCAGATACTAGCACCTAACAGCCAGTCAGCTACAGACCCCTAGACTGGGTTATTTTTAAAAAGCTCCACTTTTAAGCATAGGAGGCTTTGGGGAGATAGGTAGATGCAAACCCTAACAAATGGTTTCAGTGTGCATTCTAATTTCCTTACTTGATCACTGTCCATGGTTCTGTTATGGGCCTGCGGAGGGAGGTCGGTCCATTAGGCACAGAGCGTGCTTTCACAAAGTTCTGAGGCAGTGCAGACTTGGGAGTTGGGTAAACCATGTACCAGAAGTAGAGTAGATAATGAAAGGTTTTATATGCCAGGAGAGGGGCTTATCTTGTCAGCAATGAGAGATGACATAGTAAGAATAGGGCCTTGAAATATGACTCCAAAAGTGATCTGAGGTGCTTTTAGTTAGAGAGAGGGGATAAGTCATGATGATGCAGGAAGAAAAAACTCATCTGAGGTGGATGACCTCCCGTAGGGAACCTCCAAATGATACAGGGAAAACCGATCTTTGAACCTGAAAAGTAGCTGGGATAAGTTTGTGTTCTCTAAAACCAAGAATGAATTTTAGGAACAAACAGAGGTAATGAGCAGAAAATACTTTTTGAGGGAAAGAAAGCTCCTGTCCCTCTCTGGGGGGGTCCCCAGTGGGTGTCCCAGGAAGCTGTCTCTTCCAGGGACTTTTATAGAGTAAAATCATACAGTGGGGTGGGTCTGAGGTGGAAACCATGGAAACTTGCTTAGATGGGCATGAGTTAGGACAAAACTATGGTCAAGCAATCAGGTTACAAGTACCATTGCTCAGGTAAAATTGATTAAAGCCAGTAACAGATGGGGAAGGAAGTCATGTAATAAGTAACAAGCAGGCTTGAATAGGAACAGGGTCTCTTCCTGTTGGGGGTTGGGTTACTGACTCATTTAGGCTCTTTTCAGGTGGTTGATACCTATTTAGAATATCAATCCCTGGTGAGCATTCCCAGGAAAGTATGTGGCTACTTTTGTTTTTCTTTTGTCTTGAGGTCAGGCCCACAGCAGCAGTGTCTGCCTCTTGCAAAGCTGTAGTCACCTTGTTGTCCATCTTGTCTCCTTGAGGGCCTGGCCCTGTCTGACTGCCTATAATATTTTTATCTAATTCAGCTACCTACAGCAATGATATATTGGAGTGGCCCAAGCATGAGCCTAGAAGTAACAGAAAATGGAAAGGAAGGCAGGTGTCAGGACAATTGGATTGACTCTTGTGGCTTTCATGCGTTGAATTCTTACAGGATGCTATTACTATGCCAAACACTTTGTGGTAGTATTCATAATCTTTAGAATACTACTCATTCTGTTTTAGGAACTGGTAAACTAAGGTATGATAATTAAGCAGCTTTTCAAACTCATGTAGCAATATGGTAATAGTCATTCTCTGGGGCCTGCATGCTTCCTTGTGTCTTACTTTTCTCATTGCTGAAATAAAATATCCAACACTCACAAGTTAAGGGAGGAAGGAGTCATTGGGCTGACAATTTCTAGAGGTTTCAGTCTGCACTCGGCTGGCTGAAAGGCAAGGTGGCGTGGCAGAGAGGCATCAGGGAAGAGAAACGTTCATGGTGGGCAGAAAGTAGCAAAAGAAATGGGATGAGTACAGATCTTTCTGTCCCTTATGGTTTATCCAGGATTCTTAGAACAGGTAGCACTCACATCCTTAATCCCAGCACTCTCCATCCTAGCATTGCACCATGCATTAATCCCACCTTGTGTATTTTAGATCCAGCCACCTCTGAAAAAGCCCTACCTTTTTGAGGCTTTGAGGGGACATCTAGACACAAACCATAACTTCCTATAACTCCAGTAATCATCCCAGTTAGCAGAAGATACTATTGAGGGAATTTTCTGAGACTTGATCAGAGTTTATAGGAATAAAGCAAAAAAGAGGTAAGTTATCAAAAATGACTCAGAGTCTCATCTAAGTTGTACTTTTGAGGATTAGCAGCACTACCTAGCAGCTGTTTTGCATGTTAGGGCTTTAAAGATCTGAGCTGCAGTTTGGAATGCTCACTGGGCAGTTGGATGCCTGTGGGCTGTGGCTGGCAGCAGTGGGAAAGCCCTGTGGGCCAGGTCTGCCCCAGAGCAAGCAAATTGTGTTGAGCAGAGAAGGCCTGTAATGGAGCCAGAGGCCAGTTTCCATGTGTGAGAACAAAGCAGAACCTGTGAGCCTGTGTAGGAGTGACTAAAAGATAGGTGGAAAGTGTGCAGAGAGTTGGATTGTTTTTCCGGATTTAGGAAAAAGGGTTTCAATATGGAAGAATGGAGCTGGGTCAACAGTGAGTAAAGCCATGAGGACGTGAGCTGAAACGAGCCCAGGGCTGGGCAATGGGAGGTGAGTATTGGTTTTAGAGAAGAGCTTTATGGGAAGCCAGGAAAAAAAAAAAAAAAAAGGCAGCAGTGGCAGGCAGAATGCAGAGGTACCAGATGTGAAGGCTGCACACTGTAAGTTTGTCAGCAAAGCTCCAGATCTCTGTGGCACAGCAGGAGGGCAGGAGAGAAGGCCCTGTGCATGTGAGTGAGCGGAGGAAGGGAATCCCTGAGGGGATGGCTGTGCATGCTCACAGAGCAGGGGATAGCGGGTCCCAGTCTCAGTCCCAGTCCCAGGAGAAAGGCATGAAAGACCAGGATTCTGAACCAGAAGTGGAGTTATCTGTGAGGGGAGAAGGGAGAAAGGCGCAGCAGTTCTCCATGGACATCTTGAGTGACTCAGAGGTTGGATGGAGCTAGGATGTTGGATCAGCCACTCCGTGTAGGTTAGCGCAGTTACCTGCTTCTGCTGGGAGCCACAGCATCGTCTGGAAATAAAACCATCCATGCTCCCTTAGCGTAGTTCGCTCTGCCTAAATGGCTGGGATCACTGGTTGACCTTCATGTTGGGGCTCCTACTGATGCGTAGCTTCACACAGTTGCACTTGGCTCTGGTACTCTTAACTTTCTTTGACCTGGAGGACTCAAGGACTTTGCACCTGCATCCCCCACTGGCTCCCTCAGCTCTAGCCTTGGCTCGGGTTGCTGGCTCCGGCTTCTCTTCTGTAGCTCTCTTTGGGAAAGTACCTTGAACGCCATGCCTGGCACATAGCAGGGACTTAGCACAGACTTCCTGAAGGAAATTGAGCCTCAGGAAGGAAGCCCTGTTGTCTGTGGAAGTTGAGAAGCTCTGTAGGGTGGGAATGCGCCTCAGCCTCTTCGCAGTGCTCACCAAAAGCACCGTCGTGTGCTTTTCCAAGCCTGACCACCTGTCCTCTGCTTCACTGTCTCCTTTTCTCTTTTCAAAAAATGGAAATGAGATAGAAGAAGCAAAACAGACCTCACAAGGACCTTTCTCCTTTAGACAAATTGCCGGTATTCCTATTAAAATGGTAATTTCCTTTGTTTAAAAAGGCAGATGCGGTCAAATTAAGCTAATCTAATTTGCAATTTTTCATTAAAATATATATGAGTTAGGTTGGGAGGCTGTTCAGGTCCCAAGGGTCATTGCGTTAACAGCAATGGGAGCAAATGTCCTTTATCAGCTTATAGATACATACAGTTTCCAGGCAAGCTTCAGTTCCTCACACTGGCTTCTCTGTGACCTTGTTTCATACCATGAGGGACTTTTATCTGCCAACTTGTCTTGTATTTTGCCCTTTTTATTAAATAGAAAACCTCTAAGCTCTACCAGGTTGCAGATTTCTTGTAGAGAGAAGAGGAGAAAGGGTCTTTTCTAATTAATGGAGGAGAGAAGACAAAGGAATGGAAATTTTTATATGAGAGCAAAGAGGATGCAAAACTGTGCCTACAGAGGTAGGGGCACAGAAATGTCTCACTCATGGACACCAGTGGACTGTAGTCACCTGTGGGTAGAGAAGGACAGAACAGTGGTGTCCCTGTGTACTGAGGTGACTCTGAGTTCTTACACCCTAGACATTGTTGGTAGCATTTGCCTCACTAAATCCCATCAAGCCTGAAACCTGTCAGTCTCCATTCAAGCTTCACAAGATCTCACAGGCCCTTGGCAAGGGGAGCACTCACTAAGCAGCATGAGGCCCAGGGTGTTGTGACCCAGCTGGTTTCCCTTCTATGTTCCCACCACCAGGACTTGACTCACACACATTTCTGAGAAGTTCTGCCACCATCTCTACCACGTGCAGCTTTGTGGTTCTCAATCTGTAGAATGAACTTGCTGTAGTCCTGAGGGCTGGCCTGGGATGCCCTCTGCAAACTATGCACACAGGAATGATCACCCCAAATTTGGGATTACTATCATGTAGTTCAGTATGGGATCATCCATACTGAATCCACTTTGTCGGGGCTTGCTCTGACTTTGGGCTAAGCTCAGCATTCACAACATGTGTCTTAGTGAAGAGTGTAAGGTTGGATGATTCCCTATGGTACCTGAAACTTAAGCTAGACCAGTATGAGAAGGTAGATGTAATGCTTAAGGGTCCACAAAATCAGGCTGTGCCCACCCGAAGAGAAACAGACAGAACCTAGGAAAAGTGTTCTTGGAATTTTACAAAGCTCCTGGTCTTTATAGTCTTGTGTGGTGCTAGAGCTGCACTGTCTTAAAGAGGGCTGATACTTGGAACTCTGTGTTTGGATTACTTATCTATGATAAAACTATCTCCCAGGAATTGTGTGGCAGCGTGTGTTATTTGTATTTCTCATATCCTGTCTTGATTAGCTTTCGGAATGAGCCTTAGGTGTTTTCCTGTCGTTGTCCTAGTTTCTTCCCCACCTAAACCGTGCCAACTCATGCGGAGTGCTGCATATGAGGACGAGTAGTTGGTCCATGGTGGGTTCTTTCTCCTGCAGCCTCTTTCCCATCAATGTCAAAGCTGAAAGCGTTGGAAAGTTTTGGATTAATTTGACTGTTTTAAAGAGGTTGCTGAGCAGATATGGAGTTTTGCAGAACAGAATCTTTATTCCTGGAAGAGGTACTGAAAACTTCAAGTTCAGTGTGATTTGTGAATACTGCATCCAGATGGAGGCCAGGTCCATATCCGCATGGGGCTGAGGCATGACAGGACCACATGTGTCACTGAACAAACTTGGCTGGGCACTTGAGTAGTGTGCAGTCAAGGGCAGGAGATGCCGCAGGTCACCACAGGTCATACACCTGCCACACTTGGCTGCCTAACAGGAAAAATGGTGTTACTTATTTAGGAGTACAGTTTGTGGTCTTGATTTTGCTGTACAATAACTTGTGACTTCAGCAGCAGCTTTCCCCGTGCAATTTAACACCAGAGGTGGCATCAAAGAGCGCAGGAAGCACTTGGCTCTGTATCTGAGAGATCCTTGGTGTTTGAAGTCCTGTCTCTGTGCACCATGTGGCAGTGTCATTTGTGTTCTATTAGCACCTAGCAGAGCGCTGTCATAAGAAGATGGAACTCTCAGCCCCTGGGCTGTGGGCTTTATGAGAGGCTGGGTCCACTTTGCTTTCTGTTTGGTCCCTACTGCCTTGTAGAGGCCTGGCATATAGCAGGAACTTAATACATAGTTGTGATTTGTGGGTGTGAACAGACTTTTCATAGTTATTAGTTGGACTTTATATTGTAAATGCTGTTTCCTTTGTGCCTTCTGGCAATTGTTTCACTGTCGTGACCCATGGTTTTTCCTGTAAGCACACTTTTAATTGCTCCTAGATAGACTGGGAAGGATGTAGTCCAGTGCCCTGATGTGGGGAGGGGAGACCTAAACCCTGCTCACTACTCTCAGCACTGTCCCTTCTCAGTGATTTTTGCCCATCAGTATAAAAATACTGAGTCTCATTTGTATATCATTTTCAAAAGCAGGGTCACAAACTATTTATAAACTACAACTTATTTTTGGTAGACTATTCTTAAGGTTTAAAATAGTTTAAGCTAATGAGAGGTTTTTCCTTATGCCTATTGTTCTACACATGTACAGCCCTGCTACTAGCAGCACCCTTATGAGAGTGGCCGATATTTTTTGGTACATAATTTTTTAAATTGATGAATCTACATTGACAAACTTTGTTACTCAAAGGGCATAGTTTAATATGCTTTTTCTAAGTATTGTGCATTTATGAGTGGCTGAGATAATAGTTTTGCTATCATTATAAATTGCCAAGTAGTTTTTACCTACTTAAAACTAGATCCTATATTCTGTCAGTTCATTCCTGTTTGCCTAGGCAACCCCTGTACACCTTACCATGTCTATAGTTTTGACTTTTTTAAAATGTTCTATAGTTAGAATGATGAGATGGTATGTAGCAATTTCTGATTGATTTTTTTTTTTTACTTAGATTCACATGCATTTAAGCTTCCTCCACATTTTTTCATGACTTAATAGCTCTTTCTTTTCAGCACTGGATAATTTTCCATTCTTGGGATCTACCACAATTTATTCACTCAGCTAGTGAAAGATCTTACTTGCTTTCAAGCTTTGTGAATTATGAATAATAGTGTTGTAAATATTTGTGTGCTATTTTGTGTGAACATACATTTTCTACTCCTTTGAGGAAATAACGAGGGAAATTGGTAGCTGATATGGTGAAATAGTATTTAGTTCTGAAACTACCAAACTGTCGAAGTGGCTGTGCTATTTGACAATCCCAGCAGCAGCAAATGAGAGTTTCTGACATTTCATGTCTTCACCGGTGTTGTTGCTATTCTAAATTTTGACCATTCAAATGCATGTGCGGTGATTTTGGCCATTCAGATGCATCTCATTGGTGTTTTAATTCATATAATGCAAACTTCATGACATGCCACATGGGCTATCTTTTCATTTGCTTATCTGCTACTTGAATGTTTTCCCTAGTGAAACAATGTTTTGCTAGTTTTGGGGCTTGTTTTCTTAAATGAATTGTTTATTTTCTCTTGTTGAGTTTTATTCCATTTAGGAAGTTTGCACAGCTTGCTTTTTGGTGCTGAACATGTAGTGTACAAGATGCTCATCATATTCCCAGAAAGCTGGTAATATTCATGTGCTTTGATGATAGTGGCGAGGCCTTGACATTGATTCCAGTCTCCAAGGTAGTTTTCAAGCATAGTCTGTCTGTTGGCAGAGTCCACTGTATTACAAGTCATGTCTACATTCTTAGAGACATGCAGAAAGCGGATGCTAACAAGCATGGATTTCTCTCGAGGTGATTAGAATATATAGTCTCAGTTCTCTCAACTTCTTTTGGAGTGGCAAGAAAGCTTCCTCGAAAAAGAGATAGAGATGATGACTGTGGTAATAGTAGTATGCAGTATTTTTTGTTTGTTTACCATGTGCCTGATGTTGTACAAAGCATCCTGTAGCATTTTTTTTTTTTTTTTTTTTTTTTTTTTGCTTTTAGCCTGAATAATCCCATGTGATCATACCATCAATACTACAGGATTTAACTGTGTTACCTCATCCCCAATCCCATGGTAGTTAGACTCAAGTCCTAGCTCCTGGTATCTGTGAACATGATCTTATTTAGAGAGTCTTTGCAGATATAATAAATAAATTTAAGATGAGATCATTTGGGCAGAGTTAGAAATCAAATGCTGTGTCCTTACAAAGTGGAAAAGGGAGATGAGACACAGAGAAACAAAGAGAAGACAGCCATGTGAGACATAGGTAGAGACAGTGTATACTACCACACCCAAGAGAGGCTAGGTGACATCAGAATTGGGAAGAATCTAGGATAACTGTTTCCTCCAGGCTTTGAAAGACACTTATTTACCCTAGCTGCACACTTTGGATTCAGTACTCTTCAGGAGATAAGAATAGACCAGACCCCACAGCCTGTATGAGTGGGTATGTGTCTTGACAGGAAGTTACTGGCTGAGCTTCTCCCCAGGCCACAGGCTTGGAAGGCCCCGCCTGGGTTCCTGCTAGTGCTGAGAATGGGATGTCATGGTCAACTGTAGCACGCACTCTGCCATCTCACCATTCCTCCCTTATTTAGGGAATACTCCTGTTGGGCTCTACCACTAAGCTACATTCCTAGCTCTGGGACTGCGTCTTAACTGGCCAGAGAGAGGGGGAACACCCTGACTAGATTACCCTGTGTAGCTATCCTGTCACACAGGTTGGTTGGACACTTACCTATATTCATGCAGTGAGGAGCTCAGGGAGTTCCCAAAGACTCTCCACAAACCTGTTTCCATCCTTTCTTCTTTTAGAGCAATGGTAGTTGAAACACAGCCTGCCAATTAGCTACTGCTAGTGTCAGAGACATTCACTGCTTGTATCAACACTGGAAACTGAGCACTTGTTATTCTGGAAGGTCAGATGGGAAAGGTGGTCAGGGCCACTATTTGTCAGGTTGTGCCACGGGCCAGGTAGTTGTGTTGAGATTTTAACATGTGGGCATGTTTTTACTAAGCCAAAGTTTCACAGTGGTTCTGACATAAGTTCTGGCATTTCCATTCTCTAGCTGGGAAAAGGAGGCTTGAAGGTTGAGCTCTGCACTGACTGACCCAGGGACTCACAGAAAGTGACTCTGAACCCAGAGACCCTCCCAATCTCAGTGACAATAATGTATTACTTCTAGGGCCCAAAGTGCTGCCTGGAAGGGGAATCAGGAATACTTCTCTGAATCAGGGTCTGTCTCTAGCCAGGGTATAGATAGGGAAGCTTTGCTTATTCTATAATTACCACTGGTTGTGGCCCAGTTAACCAGACTTTAGAGCTCTTGCCATACCAGAAGATTTAGTTACTCTGAATGTGTCAGCCTCCTTTTGCAGCGGGTAGTGCTGTTAACCTCTTCTTGCCAGGTCCTTCTTAAACCCTACACTCCTTCTGAAGCTCTCAGTCACACATTAGAATCATACAGACTGTTTTGTCACCTGCTGCATTTTTCACATGGCTGGGAAAGTACACCCAGATGCTATTACAATGTCACTCCCAGGGAGACAGATTTGTGAATGAGTTTTCAATTGAGTTCTATCCGTTTGGGGCTTTGGTGGTGTTTAGCCTGTACCATCCATATGCTCTGCCTTCTCTCCGTCACCTCTCTGCCCTTAGTGGTTCCTTAGGGTGGGTGGTGAGCGCTACATGCAGAGCATGAGTCACATGTTGGCTCGGCAAGGCTATTGCTTGCATGAGCTTATCTGGTGTGGTTCTCAGAGAGTTACTGTATGAATATCCTAGAGGGGCAAGAAGGAAAATGATGAATGCCTGGAAAGCTCTTCTGTGACATTCTAATTCTTGCCCACTAAGTGCTAAAGTGACAATATTTAGTTTCATGATTTAGTCTGCGCACGGGAACTAGTTTTAGTGCTATCACCGGTGGGGCTTGTGAATTGATCCACCACTAAATTCTGAATTACCTGAGAGATGAGTTTATTTGGACTTCAGGAAGAAAAGGCAGTCTTAAACGCCACTAAACCCACAGCTGCTGCTGTCATCAAGCTGTAAGACTGCCAGGCAAGCCTTGGCTCATCCAAGGAAAATTTTACATTCATATCAGATGCTGATTTCATGTACGATTTATGGCTATTAAGCCATAAATTAAATGGCTAAGAAATACTTAAAGTTTCAAATCATTGGCTTGTCATGTGTGACTTTTTTTTAACTCTGTGGTTAGCAATGGATGCCACTCAGAAGCATGTTTGTCTTGCTTGTGAGGTGGCCGGGGAGTAGGAAGAAACATTGTCGCTTGACCATCTTTTTTTAAAAACACTCAATCTTTCTTCTTGTTAAAACCACGGGATGGCTTAGAAGTGTATTTGTGCATTACTTGGGATCTTTTTCAATAAAGATGGATCTTTGTATATTTGATCTTTCTTGCATTTGAAGGAAATTGAAATAGATTCATTATGTTAAACTCTTTGCAAAGATCTGTCTCTGTCGTGATGAAAGCCACAGTTAACTTCATTTGAATGCGTTCAAAACATGATCCTAATATTAGCAATCCTAGTGTGTGGGTGGATTGGCAAGAACTCCTTGCAGGCCCACGTATCTTAGCATCTCTCCAGGCCTGTAGATTTTCCTTGAGGTTGATGGTGATAGGCCAGCATTTGGATCTTCAGGCTTCCGGGAGCAGAGACTTGGGTTCCTGTGGAAAGATCAGGTATCCTCCTGCAAGATGAGGTGAGGAACTTAGAAAACAGCCTCAGTGGCACAAAAGCTATCCCTTGCCATCAGTCAGGCCTGTGATTCCTGGCAAATGACTCAGGACACAGTAGTGACCTGCCTCTGGGATTTGTCTCCAGGGACAGCTCAGAGGCTAACAGTTTGTCTCTCTTGTACCTTTCTCCTTTCTGCTGTTCCTTGGTTTTGTTTCACCAGTTTTTTGATGTGCTTGGCAAACTTTATCCTAACTTCCCAAGAGGATATCAAATTCTAGTGATCATGTTGCCAGCTAGTTTTAAAAGTCAGCTTTGTTTCAGGTATGGAGTCCTGTCATGGTCTGTGCCCAAAGGGGAAGGGCCACCTGGTATCAGACATGGCCATCCATGCTCACAGGACCCGATTGGGATGATTGGCTCAAAAAGCTACCACATCATGGCTATTGGCAGCATCTTAGGCTCCTTTCTGGCTCTGTAAGAGATTCTGTACCCCATGTGCTTACAGTCCCCTTGGGTTTTTCACTCTTTCCGGTTAATCTATGTGTGAAACAAATTACTATTATTTAGCTCAAACTTTGACATGGTTTGTGATCAGCATTTTATGTAGTTGATGTGGCTATGACACAGTTCTACTTGTATCTCTAGTGCCACTTCTCTTTTACCTCCCACTAGACCCATTCTCTCCCTTCCTCCTCCAAGTAAGTGCAGGGTCCTTTGAATCTAGGCCACCCTGTGGGGCTATAAGATGCAGTTCCCATGTAACATAAGGCTGAGGGATACAAGAGAAAAGGCGACTGCATTGTATTTCTGACAGCTTTTTCTCCGTTTCTTCTGATTTCTTTTTAAATTGTCTGATTTCTCTTTAGGATAAGGTTTTGTTTTCAGTACTTATTTGGGTAATTTGTTGACTTCGGAATATGGTCATGGTTGACAATGTCAGGCAGTTTCTTTTCAGCATATTTTAAGAGAATCCTAATTGTTCCACAGCTGGTGGTCATGTAGGAGCATAAATAGTAGCCCTCTCCCACGATTAATCTGTCAGCCTATTTAATTGCTTATGTCTTGCCTTGCTTCAATAACTTATTATTCCAAAGTAATACATACTCATTGTAGAAAACTAAGAAAAAAAAACAAAAAACAAAAAACAGTAACAGGAACAAACTGTTCCTTGATACTTTGAGGGTAAGGCATTACACATTGCAACATTTGTTTTTCCTCAAGTTAAGTCAACTTGCTGAAATATGTGAGACTAGTGTTAGGCGTTCCTCAAGGTCCCTGCCATGGGGAGAAAACTGTGAGGCTTTAGAGAGCTGAGGCTGGGAGATCCGAGTCCCTAGTGCTAAATATTCCCTCCTCATGGGTGCCTATGGCGTTGTCCAATTAATATCCAACCCAGGAACTGCGCCCTGTGTCCCACAGGGGACAGCCCACAGACTTGTCCCTGGGCCTGAAAAATTGGGTGAGGACAGTCAGTGCTCATAACCACGGCCTTTACTGTTCCTCTTTTGGAGTGCTGAGAATTTGTGTCATTGGGCCAAGAAATTAAAGACACAGTGTTGGGTTAGGGCTCTCTCATTGTCGGTTTATTCTTCCCCTCTCATTCTAAAACTCACAAATAATTACGATGACGCTTTCGTAGAGCAAGCAGAACCCTTGTTTTCTGCACACATGTCTTTCAAGGCCTTGGAATCTAAGTACAGACTCTGCATGCTGGGTTAGGAAAGCATGAGCTCATACTGCTGATCCTTCAGCAAAATCAAGCAATGAGCCTGTTTTTTCTTTCTTAAACAACAATAACAAGTACAACACGGAGATCACCATAGTCCTGTTACTATGCTTAACAAATAATGTTTTGTTTTTGACTTTCTAATGGCATTTTGCACATCTGTGCAGAGGTGCACTAGAAAGATGGGGACAGCTTATAGCAGTTCACTGTGCAGCAGTATTATAAAGCACCTAATAATGAAAGAACAATAAGAGCCAGAAAAGAGTTTGGATCTAGGAGAGACACTTTTCTCATAATGATTTTTGCGTTCCTTAGTACAAAAAACAGACATTTTGTGTCGAAGGCTTTTTACCAGAAGTTAGAGGAGTGAAGTCCGTTCATATGGTAGGTCTAATTTCCTTTCTGAAAGCCTGCTTCCCCCAAACCCTGGGGAGCACTGTTGGCTGGGGACCTGGCAATTGCTAAACTGCAATTCAAATCAGAGTGTGATTGTGATCAAACCAAGCGGCTCTCATTACTCCTCTGCCTCTTGCATAAAAACTGCCCACACTGGTAGCAAGCAAAGCTGAGCACATGCAGCCTGTGATTCTTGACAGGTCAGCTTCCCTTTTTATAAGCAGCGCAATATGTGACAGAGAGGGGGCTAGCCCTTGGCTGCTGGGGGGTGGTAGCAGGGAGTGGGGGGTGAGAGGAGGCAGGAGTGGAGCTCTGTGCTACTTTCTTCCCCAACCAGAAATATCCAAGGCTGGGGTTGCTTGCTGGGGCTGTAACAGGGTGGCTTGTTGGCCTTTTATTTTAAGCTCAGCTTGCTCCCAGACTTAGAAATAATTAGAGACAAGTGTGCCCGCGGTGGCCCACTGTGGAGGGAGAGCCTGGTGGGCTGTAGGCTTCCCATTGTCACTTAGGCCCACTTCTGCTCATGTACTTTGTTGCTGGAATGGCCAGACATGGTCTCATTGCATCTGGTGATTTTGAGACTGCTTTTGAGTTTCTTGTGTTGCCTTCTTAAAAGGCCTGATGCTCCTAGGTGCGCAGGAAGGGAATGTTCTTCTGAGAACCTTTGAAGTGGCAAGCGTGGGCTTTGTTCTCTGCAGACATGTCTTTTGAGAATCAAACTGTGGATTTCCTCAGCAGGGTGGGCTCAGGGTAGCTGGAGGTCATGCCTAGCCCGTGCAGACCTGGTGCACACAGCCCCTATGAGCTGATCCCATGGCCGGAACATTTTATTGTTGTTACTGAATTTCTTTTGGGGGCTTTAAGAAGACCACTGAATTCTTTCTCTCTGGGCTCATTCTTATGTAAAACTAGGCATTTGGAACAACTTATTTATTGTGATATTTTTCAGTTTTTATTTTTTATGTTTACTAAAGTATAATCACACAGAAAAGTGCACAGATCGAAAGTCTACAGCTCAATAAATGTTTGCTTCTATGAACTCCTCCGTAACCACACACAGATTAAGATTTGAAGTATTTCTGGTTCCCCAGGGACCCCTCATGTCCTCTCTTATCAAGACCACCCCTCTAACTCTGCTCACCAGATATTTGTTTTGCCTATTTTTGAATCTGCTATGACATGAACTTGTTAGTTCTTTTTCATTGCTCTTTTGTATTCCTTTATATGAATTTATTACCACAGTTCCTCTGTTCTACTGCTAGGTGTGTTGCTTCATGGTAGTTTTTCTTTTTTTTTAAAGCTCAGCATGGAAGCTGTCTTTTGATATCAGCCATTATTTACTTCAGTTATTTTAAAAGATTAGCAGTATATCTTTCTTTTTACCACAAGGAAATCTGATAAGGAATCCACTCAGAGAAAACAGATGGAATGTGAATAGCTGCACCTGAGGAGGCTTAGGGGGTGCAGAGCCCAGGTCACTTTCCTTCCATGCAGAGCTTTTCGGGGAGATGCACAGCTCACTGGTCTGGAACTTGGCTTTTGGAACTGCACTGCCCAACCACGGTCTCCTTGCTGAGCACTCTTGGGCCAGTTTCTTGGTCTCATTTTTCGTATCTGTAAAGTGGAGATTAAAAAACAGGCTTTATTATAGGGTTATAGGAAGCACTAGGGAAGGTAGTGCAATGCAAGCGCTGCACACATGGTTCGCATTCAGCAGGTGCAGAGTAAAGTGCTCTTGCCATCACTGGAGTCATTGCTCCTGTCACCGTAGAGCTGTAAAACTACCTGAGAAACCAATGGAAGCCATGATGCTTGCCAGCGACAAGACTGCAGATGTGCCCGTGATGCCTTTCCAGGCTCCTAGCTTGTCATGTGCCCCCTATGTTGAAGTGTTTCTGAGACTTCTCCTCTGCTAGTATGTTCATCCTGGCAGGAGGCTGACACTCTCCTGGCTAATGGAGAGCCCTGTGTCTCAGACCCGCCTTTCTCTGTGTACCTGGACCTGGTGGGACTGTTGAGTTTGCTAAATAGAAACTTTCTGGGGCCCTAACCTTGTAGCATGGTATTCTTGTGGCATGAATCCTAGTAATTCAGAAAGATGCTAGGACATGAAGAATGGAGGCTCTTTTGAGCTCTTATTCTATGCTGGCTTTGAGCAGACTGGACTTTTGGAACCAGGCCCAGGCTTAGTTGTAACTGGAAGAGTTAAATATTAGCATTGTTACTATTTGTAGTAACAGCAGATAACATTTATTTAATGCATACAGTCTGCATGACATGTTTTAATCTTCATAATCGTTGTATGTCATGGGTATAGTCATTGTATTTGTTTAAATGGTCTAATCTGTGTACTGGATGCCCTCTTCTTCTAACAAGGATTTTCTTCACTGTTATGCCCAGAAATTAGAATAGTGTGGGAACAATAACTATTTGTAAAATAAATCAGTAATTTTCTATTTGAAAGGAAGAAATTGGGGCTCAGCACAGTTAAATAACTCACCCAAGATCAGTTGCTAGTAAAAGTCAGAGTTAGGCCTGATATATCCTGAGCTTTTGCTGGTGACTGTCCCACGTGCAAGAGTGAGAGGTGATCCTGAAAGGACAGAGACCCAGGGTTGGAGTGATAGTTGGGATGAGAGAATCTGAGCTTAGAGCTTACGTGTCCCTATGGCAATGAACCCGTTGTGCTGCATCGGTCAGGTGGTCCATACCCCCAGGTGCCACCCAGGAGAAGCGATTCTGGACCTTACCTGTGTGTGTGTGTGTGTGTGTGTGTGTGTGTGCGCGCGCCTCAGTGTCGCAGAGGGCAGGCTACTAGGGATGGCCCTTGGTCTGGCCTTCCCCCAGCTCCCATGGGTACTGGGTAGATATTTCTCTTTTGGACTCCTATGTAAAGATATTGCAGGTTATCAGTCTGGAAAGTGTCTTGGTTCCTTTTCTCTCATTGCAGAGACAAAATACCTGATGCCCAGAATTAAGGAAGGACAGGTTTATTTAGCTCCCGATTTGTAGAGGTTTTGGGCCATAGCTGGCTCCAAGGCAGGGTGGCACACTGTAGAGGGCAACAGTTTATGGTGGCAGAAAACAGCAACAGCAACAAGAGCGAGAAGGGAGGAGCAGAGAACAAGCTACGCTCCCTCCCTTACATTGCATGCAAGCTGCCCACCCCACCGTAGGTGTAGCATGCATACCCATAATCCCAGCACTGGACCATGAATCAGTGAAAAGCTGTAGAAGCCACCCCATGACAAACCCTATCAGCAGGAGACAAAAAGACACTATTGTCCCTAGGGACCTGGGTTAGTAATTTTAAGCCCTGTGCTTAGGCCAACAGCTGTCCATGCTTGAAGGTTTCTGTATTCTTTTTCTTGAAATTCTCTTCCCACCAGGAAACATTCTGTTTTTTTTTTTTTTTTTTTTTTGTATTTAGGACAGTGTCTACCGGGTCTCACTACATAGGTTGGCCTCTTAGTGTTTCTCTTGTTTTTAGTATCCCACATGCTGGGATTACAGGCACACACCACCATGCCTAGTCTCCATCACTGTCCTAGCACACTCCGTGGGCAGGGCCAGCTTGGCATGCCTGGGTCGAACCTTGGCCACTGCACTCTGCCCAAGCAGGCTCTTTAGTCTGCTGAGCTATCAGACCAGCCAGGAAATACTCTGTTGAGTGTGTTAATTTCATGAAGACTTAAAACCAGCATGATGCTAGCATGTATCTTTACTCACAGTAAAATTAGCAGCAAATTCATTACCCCTGTGCCATTACACTGTGAACTGGAGCTTCGAGAAGTTCCTATCCCTGGTCATTTCCCTGTGTTGGATGGAGACAAGACTGAAGTATAGCTTCTCATCTCGCTGCTATCTTTGCTTGATGCCGATCCATTTACTGCTCTGTCCTGAGTTGAATATCTTATTCTGCATTTGTCTGTGGTAGCATTGCCGCTTTCTGATAGTTTACATTAGAATCCTCACCCAATCATTATCGGTAGCATCTTTACTCCTTTTGCAATTTCTGACACAAAACTGAATTTTTTGAACAGTTTTGAAACCTCCACCAATTGGGTGCTGTTTAAAAAGTACTTGTCTCCTCTTAGCAATTTCTCATCCAAGAATTAGATTCTTTTTGAAGTGAGTTTCAGTGGTGGCACCTTGTCCAGATCTTTCCTTTAAAAGTTTGGTAGCAGGTGTGTTCTTGTGTTTTCCCTTGGTGTGCAGGATGAGCGTGCCTCCAATCCTGATAATGCAGGATGAAGCCTCTGTTATATGCGGGAGGTGGGGTCTGCAGGGGGTGGAATTTAAAAGGTGCGACACATGAGAAGCTGGGGAGCACAGCAGCATGGGACAGAGACCGCTGAGTCCCTCTGGGGCCTGGGCCACCCTGTCTGTTTTCTTACTGAAAGCCTTTTATGCTCCAGTACCAGCCACTTGTGGCTGCTGACCTTTGTAATGAGGTTGGTCTGAGAGGAGATGTGCTGTGACCATAACATAGGCACCAGGGTTTGGAACTTTAGTATAAAGACCATTTCTATTTTAAAATACTGATGTCATGTTAAAACAATACTTTGGATATTGTGGATTCAATAGCATTTAAATTGTTTGCCTAGTTTTGCTTTTTGGTGTAGTGACTAGCAAGTGTAAGTCACATATGTGTTTGATATCTGTGGTCATGATAAAAATGACTTGTGAAGTATGTCTATTGGATAGTATTGATTTTGACTGCAGATAGAAACTGCTCCTTCATAGGTTATTAAGAGGGTTAAATGGGCAAATAGGTGCATAATGTTTAGCTTAATGCATGTAATCAGCCTTCACAAAATCTTCAATTATCATCATTATCCTTATTTTCTCAGTCAAGATAGTAATGTTAGGTAGAACAAAGAAAGATCTCTCTGTGGCTGTTTGGGGTGTGGTTGGAGGTGAGCCAATCTCCTCCTTTCTGAGAGGTTGCATAGGCTTTGGCCTCTCAGGTGTTATAAATATTCCTACTCCCCTGAGCTCCTCATTTGTATTTAGAATAGAAGATTGTTTATACAGTTCAGGGCAAATCCTGGTACCTAAAGTGAGGGCTGCCCCCTGCAAACCACTCTGTTGGTTCCCTGCAGGCTCACCTATTTACCCAGCTATTTTGATTATTATAATGGAGAAAAAATATAAGGTTTTATGAAGCCATTGACAAATTGCTAACATTGATGATGTGCTTCCCATAGCACTACGCAGAATGCTTGTTGTCTGGTACTTTACTGCTCGCTCTGGCTGCCCAAGACAAGTGCTGGCCTCCTAGGCAACAGTGGCGCACAGGGGGATTTAGTGTATATAATGTGCCCAGGGTTTGATAGCCTTGGGTGAGAGAGGTCAGTCTGGACTCCAGGTCTATCTGTTTCTATTCTAATAATAGTCATTACAGTATTTATTATAAAACATAAAGCATGTCTCTTTAGTTAGGAAACATTGTGCCATACAGACTGGGTACTTCAAAGAAATGTCTAATACCCAGTAGAGGGGTAAATCTGAAGGCACAGAAAGACCAGAAATTAGGTAGAGCTGAACTGGATTCCATTCTGAGACTCTGATTTGTGACAACACAGCTTAGGCTGCCCTTTTGTCTCAGCCAGGTAAATCCCATAGGACTCCTCCGTGGACCAGAAGCGTGTCTACAAGAAAGGCACTCCAAGATGCTGGGGAAGTAAGAACATTTGATAAATGTATGTAGAACCTTTGCTACTGCTGCTTACAGGAGTCAGTTGATAGAACATTGTCCAAAGCCCTGTGTTTTCATGGAGAAATCTCACTAAGCTAAACTCCAACGATATGTGTCAGAAAAGGACTTTCTCTTCCCCCGAGGTGCTGATGACTTTACCACATTAGCTAAATGCCAGAAAAGCTACTTGTCACAAAGCTGGGTGTTTCTGTTGCCATGGGACACTGCATGGCACATCCTTGAGCAAGTGAGTGTCACCAATTGGAGCAGCTGCCTCTCAGGGAAGCATTACTGTTAAATAAAAGATTTCTATTTAGTATCCCAGCTATTTCCTCTTTGACTCCCTTTCAGTCAAAATATGCAAGGTTTATTCCTCACCTCTTGACATCTGGTGACTGTTAGAGCCTTATTAGCATTTGTTCTCATTGATGTTCCTTGCATTTTAAATCTAGCAGACGTGATTAAGCGGTGGAAAATCACTGGACTTGGTCAGTGTGTGACTGTAGGATCGTGGCATGATGACCGGCTCAGCGTTTAATCACATTATTATTATTTTTTTTTGTGCTTTCATATCCCTAGAAGGGAAAAAGTTTAATTTCAAGTCACGTTTCTACTCAGCAAGAGGAAGAAGGGGTCAGAAAGGGTGCAGTGTAAGTCGGTCCTGCTGAGATGCAGGTTGGAGTCTGAAAGTAAAGTTATATGTGCTGTTCAAGAACAAGCAGACTAGCCAGGCATTTACGTGGCTAGGCATAGTGTTCAGTGGAATGCTGGTGGGGTCCCAGGAAACCCCCACACTAGTCCTATGAGGATGGTAGTTGTTATGAATGAACTGTATTGCTCTGCCTCTGTTGAAGCCCTAACCCATGCTATGACATTTAAGAGGCACACTAGGGTTGGATCAAGTCCGGAGGGTGGGTCCCTCTTGATTGGATTAGTGCCTTTCTAAGAAGACAAGACACACTATAGAACTTGTTTTTTCTGTCTCCTGGCCATGTGAAGATACAAAAGAACTTTCACCAGGGAGGCAAATTGGTCAGCACCTTCATCTCCGGCTTCCAGTCTCCAGAACTGTGAAAAATGAATGTTTGTTGTTTCAACAAACCAGTCTGGAGCACATTTGTTACAGTCAACCAGAGCTAAGAAAAGTGCTTGGCAGCTCTGAGAAGCTGACATGAGGATCTCAGAGTATAGGTGACACCCCCATGTCTGTCAGGGGTATTGCCTGTTTTGTCGCCTCTCAGATTCTTCTTTCCTCTGCGTGGACATTGTCCATGGGGTTGTGCTTACTGGCATTCTCCTCCGCAGGATCTCTTACCAAGTCATATTTAAAGTAGACCCTGCAAAGATGCTTCCTAATGAATACATGAATGTGATGACCTCGGATGGAGACTGGGTAAAGACAGAGGAGGATAATGGAGGCCATGAGTCATTCACCTGTTCCCTTCACTTGTGTCTTAGGTATGACTATGTGAAAAAGCGTTCCCTGGAAAGTCTGCTACACTGGCAGCTCCAGAGATGCCCACCAATCAAAGGGCACTGCTGTAGCCATCTGGAACAGCTCTCATAGGGCCTGTGTTGTTTACTCTTTGTGGGCTCAGCTCTGCCAACTTGTCAGCTCAGTTGATACCACTTTGCTAGTGCCCAGACCTCTGTTGCCAACCGAGCAACAGTCTGGGTGGTACAGATAGAGTGGAAGCACACAGTGTGGCTCTCATACAGAGCACATCTAGGTCATTTTGGCAACTCGAAAGAGCAGAATATACTGACCCAGCTGTTGCTTACTGCAAAAACCTCACTGCTCTGTGTAGAATAGCACTAAGTAGGCATCAGCCTGTTTACCTAAGACATAGCAAGATTAATCAGGGGGAAGACCACATGGTCCTCGGGACACACAGTCTTGTGTGTGGCCACAAAGAGAAGCCCAAGTAGAGAAGCAGAAGCAGTGGGGACAGAAGCTTGTGGGAGGAAGAGGTAAGCAGCTAGGACGGCAGGCCCGGATGAAGATCAGCTCAAGAAACTTCTGAAGAGGAGGGGATAGAATTATGACAGGGTCTTTACTTGGGCCAGGGTGTTTCTAACAGCCCATGAGGCCTGAGACTGTGGAATGCTGTGTTTGCCCCTTGCCCACAGTGCTCCAGCCTGGCTAGCTCTTGGGGAGCTGCGCAGAGCATTTGCGCGTGGTGTTTTCTCTCCCTAGATCATCCTTTCCATCCTCTGCATGGTTGGTGCACTCTCATTCTACAGGTCCCTGGAACTCTTTCAACACTCCCAGATGACGTCCTTGTGCCCATTGTCCCCTCTCAGGGTCTTATGATTCCTTTTCTCTGTGGTGCTACCCAGATGTTATTTTACCTTTAATTTTGAAGTAATTCCCTTCCTTTGCCCATCTAATTGGTTTATTCTCATGCTCCACTAAGAAACTGGGTTTCTCTGCTCATTCTTTAGTATATTCTGTCATCCCAAGGTTCCTTATTAGCCAATCAGTGTCTGCAACCCTTCAGATATTTGAGGAAGAATTTAGTGGGTCTGTTTTAGGTTATTGTGACTTCTAGGATCAAGGGTTAATCTCAGTTGAAAAACGTGTTGTGATAGTGTAAGTGTCTCTGGACAGTGGTTGGGGTAGGGCCAACCTGGAGTGGCAGGCTTGGGAGCCAATGTTCCCAGTGCAGTTTTCTAAGAGCGAACCCTGGCCTTGTTTGCTTTCTGTTTGGTCACAGCCCTTTTCCTGGTGCTATGGCAGTGGGCTCTCTGACTTGAATGGGTTGCTCTCAATCTGAGCATCCCATGAGCTTGACCCAGCTCCTGGTAATAGGTAGAAACCACACTTGTAGTATGAAAGAAGAGAGGTTATACAGGGCAATCTTCCAATGATTTGGGCTGAGGAGCTTTGTTTGGGTGTGTGGTTGGTGTGGGACAGCATGCAGGACTGTGTTCAGATGAGGATGGAAGTTATGAGTATACACTCAGGGGTCATCTCTATAATTCATTACAAGAACAGGAGCGACCAGGAGCCTAATGTGGGCTGGTTATGGCACTAATAGATCACTTTTCATGATTTATTCCCCAATGCCTGTTAGCTCATTTAATGTTCCTGGAACATGTGTTGAGTATTATTGTTTATATTCTTTTTTTATTAAGATATAAACTTAAGAGAAACTGTCACTTGTCTGTCTCATCTTGAACCTTGACAGCCTGAGGCTGCCTTAGAAATACCTAGTGGCTAGGTTTCTCCCAGCCTCAGCTTTATTTTCTTTCCTACAGAGCAAAGTTTTTGCTTATGATGAAGCATGCTCTGTCTCACTGTTGACAGTGGGGGTGAATGTCAGGGGCTGTTTTAGAGCTTGAGAGTGTCCAGGAGAGGCCAAGGCTCCTCTTGGGGGTCACGTCTTCTACTAGTTGTTCTTATCTAATGGTTGTCAGCATGTCACTCTGAAAGCCAGCAGCAGGGTGTTTGCTTAGGCACGGAAGCTAAACATGGAGGGAGACAGAGCACCAGGCTCACTCCTGCCCCCTGCAGTCAGAACGAGGAGATACAGTGAATGTGATTACAGTCTACCTGCTTTAGTTTAGAATACATGAATGAGTGGATGAATAAAGCAAACTAGGACACTGGAAGCCCAGAATCATTACCATTTGACCCACTTGTCAACACACACTCTTGCTCTCTCACGCTCACTCTCTCTTCATCCCCCGCTCTCCCTCTCCCTCCATCTCTTCCCCTGACCCACCTTTCTCCCTCCTCTCTGGATCAGAAGTTTAAGCAATCTAAGATTTAGTGTTTGAAATTGCAACTACAATCACTTGCTATTATCCTCATTTGTTTGGTGTGATGTTTTTGCTGATGTCAGCCTACACCTTGCTGCAGCATCTAGGTTCCTTCCTCTGATCTCTCCTTGGAGCTGTGCCAGCTTCCTTCTGGTCTCTTTGATTTTCACATGGGAGCCCTGCAATGGACTCCCTTTCTCCTTCCCTCCCTCCCTCCCTCCCTTCCTCCCTCCCTTCCTCCCTCCCTTCCTCCCTCCCTTCCTCCCTCCTTTCTCTCTCTCTCTCTCTCTCTCTCTCTCTCTGTAAAATCTCTTATCTTTTAGGCACAGGGTCTTACTAGCCAGTTTGGACTCATAGTAGTACTCCTGTCTCAGGCTCCCCAGCTCTGCGATTACAGGTGGGCACCACCATGACTGGTATCTCTGGCCATCAAGGTGCACCCCAGGGTCCTGGGGCTGGCATAGCATGTGCTTCTAGGGATTAAATCCAGGTCCTTGCACCTGCCAGGTAGGCTCTTAGACTGCTGAGCTATCTCCCCAGCCTGCCCCGCTCTTTCTAACTAAAATACTCAACCCATTTATGCTTGCATTGCTTGGCGACCTGCTCATTTACAAGAGCTAAACTGTTTTGACAAGCAGTTGGTCAGTGGTGAGTGGCATTAGATCCCTTCCTATGAACATAGTTCCACATAGTTGAGGTGTTGTGGGGATTGGAATGTGGATCTTCTGGGCAAAATCTGGGGAAGGATTTAGCACATAGCTCTAGCAGTCTTAGAAGATCTTGCTCCCACCTGGTTCTTCCCCTTTGCTTAAGTTTGTTAATACCTTTTTTTTCCCTCTCTCTCTGTTATCATGAAAACAGTAACACTTAGCCGGGCGTGGTGGCGCATGCCTGTAATCCCAGCACTCGGGGAGGCTGAGGCAGGAGGATTGGTGAAAGTTCTAGACCAGCCTGGGCTACAAAACTGAGCTCAAGGCCAGCCTGAACTGTACAGCAAGACCCTGTCTCAAAAAGACAAAAACAAACAAACAAACAAACAAAAAACAGTAACACTTATGTCCTAGGATGTTGTAGGTATTAAAGGAGATCTTATCTGTCCACATTACTTAGTAGTATGCCTGGTAGTAATGGTAGTTGCATTATTTTCTAGCTTACAGACTCTGGGTGTGGTAGTCCTGCTTCCCCTGTGACATGCCATACCTTAGTAAGATTGAAATAATGTTGTCCTTGGAGCCCTTGGAGAGTAGCCTTGGAGAGGCCTCTGTGAGGTTTTTAATTAGTATGCACAAAACCTGCATCTGTGTCTTTGCTTGTCTGCACATTCACCTCGATGCTGAAGTCACTTCTGAGAACTTGTGCCTGCTTCCTGTGGCACTGGTTGGGAGTCAATGCATCACCCAGAGACATGGCCATTCTCCCTGGGACAATTCTTGAGGATTTGGTTTGCTACAACACTGACAGAAGTTCTTGGGCTGTACATTTGGGTGTTAGGCTGAGTATGTGATGCTACAGAAGAATATTTAATAAGGTCAAGCATAATACATGTTTGAAAACTGTGTAAGTTGAGTTAGGAAAACAGCTTTGATTGCATGAGTAATATTTAAAGTGTCTGCTAAAATATGGTAACTTTTCTGTCAATAATAGAAAACCTTCTGAGCTCTGGAGAGATTTTTTAAAGCAAGATCCAGTGGCTCTTGCCTGTCATGGTGAAAGTTTTCCATTAAACAGATGATTCATACTACGAGAGTGGAATGATTAACATGAATTATGGGGAAATTATTTTAAGACTTGAAAGCCTGATTTATGCATGAATTAGGCAAATTTCTCCACAATTGGTTTCTTTTGAAGGAGAATTTTAACTTAGACCCCCAAAAAGAAGGATTTGCCCCATTGTTGACATTTGTTTTTAAAGTGACAGTTCAAGGTCCTTTATTTGAAAAGGAACTACTACTTCCATGGAAGGAAGTCACTACTTTTGTCAGCTCCAGTGAGATTCTAGGGTTTCTCCCCACCTTCATTCATGCAGGGCATAGTAGCATATACCTGCAGGCCCAGCACTCAGGAGGCAGCAGGGTTGCTATAAATCTGAGGCCAGCCTGGGTTATATAGTGAGTTAAAGACTACCTACACTACACGATAAGATTCTGTCTCAAAAAAAAAAAAAAAAAAAAATCAGACCTCACTCAACGAAAAACATTTTGAGGCAATCAGAATTACTCCTTTGTATGTATGAGTGTGTGTAGGTGAGAGAGAGTGAGGGGGAGACAGGGAGGGAGAGTAAGAGAGACAGAGACAGAGATGGAAGGTTAGGGAAAACACCCTAGACTCCAGGACCTGTACGAAGGGCTAGGAACAAAGCAAGATTAATTTAAGATGATCAGAGACTCTGGTGTTAGTGAAGGGAATGGCTGAGGCTGTCCTGATCGCTTCATGCACTGTAGCACTGCCCTCAGGGTTGTCTTGGCACGGTCCCACGCCCCAGATCTACATCCTGGGAGGAGAGGCTGCTGCTGAGCAAAGGAGCAGCTGCTGAGGGCTGGGTGTTCTACAGATGCAGCTCCCAAGGTCAAAAGCATGTCCTTGTGCACCACATGCCCAAAGCCCTGTGGGTACCAGGATCTGTGCTGAGTGCTGAGTGCTCAGATGCACTTCCTCCTGCGGGGATCTCACCTTCCATCTGGGGCAGCAGATGGCACGAGGACAGTGCTCTGTGGCAAGCTCTTGTGAACTGGGTGATCTTTTTCTTTTTTCTTTCTTTTTTTTTTTTTGTACCAGGGATCGAAGTCAAGGCCTGGCACTTCCAGGCAGGTGCATATACCATTGAGCTATGTCCCTGGCCCTCTTGTGAAAAGGTTGAAGGTATCTTGTCAGCATTCCTCATGGGCCTCACTTTACAGGTGAGGTGACTTTAGGCCATATAAACAGTAGTAAGTGATGGAGCCATGGTCGGAACCCAACTTTGCCTAATTCCAAGCCTTGGCTTTTAAATCCTGCCTGATCTTTGTATAAAACCTTAGTTAGTGCCACCTGGGCCTTAGTGCCCTAAGCACTAAGTGTGGAGCCACACTCCTGACTACAGAGGCTCCAACAGGGAAAGATTCAAATTCAATGCTATTTTTATGTCCACCCTGTAGATATTAGCTGAGAGAATGGGTGAATTGGCCTTGCTGCATCACCAGGGTGGTGAGACTTTTGTGTAAAAGCCTTTCATGTTCTGCAGATTTCGACTGACCCATCCCCACTCAAAGGATTTAAAAAAGTGTTTGTATTTTTCTTTGGCCTTGTGGGGATTCTTTCATCAGGTCACCTGGTGGCAAATGGCTAGTAAACTGAAGGGTTGGTGTTGTTTAGAAATGAGATGCACAGGGTCCAGTGTGAAGGAGAGCATCAGCTCTCTGGCAGAACTACAATCTGGAGAGTATGCATGATTTCTAATCTTGCTTTCCTACGTACTTAGCAAAGGTGGCGTGTTCGTGTGTGTGTGTGTGTGTGTGTGTGTGTGTGTGTGTGTGTGTGTGTGTGTGACTAAAGCTCATGTTAAACTTCAGGGAAATCTTTAGGATTCCTGTAATGTCTGGGGAACAAATGTAGGTGATCACTCACTCACTGATTCTTTTTTTTTTTTTTTTCTATGTTTACAGCCTCCTAAGAGCTGGGATTACAGGCACATGCCACCATGCCCAATCTCAATTGCTGTCTCAGTGCACCCCAAGGGCGAGACCCGCACTGCAGGCCTGGGGATTGACTGCTTGGCCCCTGCACCTGCTTGCAGGTGCTTTAACTTGATGAGTTGTTTGTTTGGCCCTCACTCACTGATTTTGCAGATAGAGGTGAATGGCTACCTAGCATCAAGCCCTGTAGGAAGGACTTGGGATTAGTGGTGTATAAGATGTACATAATGTTCCTGCCCTGGTGGCATTCATTGTCTTGGTTGGAAAGCAACCTATAAAAAACATAATTATCTACCTTTTCCCTTGACTACTATTTCTATGACTACTATTGCTTGTCCTCCACAGATATAGGGAAGGAGAGAAAGATGGGATTGTGGTGGCTGGTATCTAGTGCACAAAGGGAAAGTGGGATGAGGTGTTCACATTAGGGGTGACATCTGGAGCCACTACTGCCTTGGATATCTGGCCAGGGTGGACTCTGATAGGCCTGTACTGGGTACTGTATAACTGTGGACTAGTAGCCTAATTTTCTGGAGGTACAACCCTGTCTCTAAAATGTGGATGGAAACTCCTACCTTTGAGGATTGCTGTCAGAATAAAATCATGCAGTTTGAACCTTTAGCCTCATGGTACCTGCACACTGTAGGTACAAAATACTTATCTTGGCATTTAACTCCTTGTTCTCCAGTTAGCTCCTCTCCCCTCCCAGAAGGCCTATGGAAGGGAATGAATGGAGGAGCAGGCTAGGTGTTTACTCTTGGTTTGGTTAGAGAAAGTCAGCATTACAGAGTGAGACTCTGGGAGCAAGTTGCTTGGGGAAGTAAACATGCAGCTAGGGTTGGAGGCTGTACCAGGGCCTTTGGGCATGGGTAAATAGCAGCCTTGCCCCCATGCCTTTGTAGCTTACTTTTACTACCATCCACACCTGCCTATGGCAGAGGAAGTCCTCACAGACTCTCTCTGCAGGTGGATTTGTCCCTGGTGCTTGGGCTGACTGTGCCAGACAGCTGTGCCATGCTTCCAGTGCTAGGTTTTTTCACTGGGCGGTTTGCAATTAATCCTATTTTCTTGCTAATTTCGGTTGCCCTAGGATAATCTCGTTTATCTTTCTGCTCTTTATTTTGTACCCACTTTGTGTCTGGTGCTGTGGATATATGATACGTAAGAACAAGTGTGGCCTTTGTCCTCCCTACATCCATAATCTTTCCTAGCCACCCTAGGACCTAAGAATTCCTAATCTGGGATACAGCCGAGGTGTCCAAGGCTGAGACAAAATTGATCTTTTAACTGAAATCTCAGGGTGGGAATTCCAAGGCAGGCCCATCTGTCCTCACTGTGCTTGTCCTGTGAAGCTACGCTGTGGTCCCACTCAGCAAATTTCTGGTCAGCCTCCTGCAGCTCAATTTGTGTGTGTTGCTTTTACATTCAGGATTTACATGTTTATAAGCTGTCACTTGGGAAAGCTCCCCATGAGCTTACTCTTTAGTGATACCTTTTATATTTAGAGGATAAAATTTTTTTGTAGAGAAACTAGGGACACTTGGTGCCTGGCTTCGCTGTGGGTTCAGTGTTGCTGGGCTCATGTAATTCTACTTGAGAGAGGATGTTGACTAGCTTCTTTGCTATCTCAAGCTATGGAGTTTGGAGTGTGAAGTATGACTCTTGTTCCTCCTGATTAGCAAATTCTGGCCCTCTGGCCAAATCTACCTTCTTCCTGGTTTTGTATAGAGAGTACTATTTGAACACAATGTGCTCTTTCTTTAATATATTATCTGTGGCTACAAGGGCAGACTTCAGGAGTTGTAACAGGGACTACATAGCCCACAAAGTCAGAAACATCTACTTTCTGTGCCTTTATAGTAGAAGGTTGCTGCCCACTGTGCGAAGCCCTTAACAAATGGTGAGTACAGTTACCCTTCTACTTTAAACAGTCACCTTCTTCAGTGCTTTTGAGCTTTAGGATAAGCTTTTCAGTCTGGGGAGTGCAGCTGTGCTTCTTCTGGTCCTAGTCTTGGTGGCTCCAGAGCTTTGGATGGAGCATCTTCTCTGCTTTTCTCTCCTGGACTTGAGTCCCTCCGTTCTAGTCCTATCCTCAGGACTGGCACTTCTCCTTCCCATCTCTGAATGGCTGAGGCCACATGGCGCCTTACTGAGGTCATTCACAATGTAAAAGGGTAAGCAAAGGTGCTATGGTGTGAGGCTGGCCCCCGCTTCCAGTGGAAAGCCCAGGATGAGGCCTCTGTGCCCCGGGACCATGATCACCTGGAGTTCTCACTTCTACCCTGTCTCGGCCCTTTGTGTGGAATGAAATCTCCTAAAACACAAAGGCATGTTTTTCCCTTAGTAGTTTCCTTTTTAAAAATGTCATATTATTTTTGGGTTATACATGCATGACATGCAATTTGTGGAGACATGGAAAATGAAGAAAACTGCAGGAATCAATCCAAATCTTGCTATCCAGAGATAACCACCATTAGCATTTTCCCATACCCTGCCCTAGGTACAAGGGCTGTAGTGATGATAGGTGGATAATTGTTACAACATTGTCTCAGCCCAGGCTACAATAATAAAATGCCAGTGTGGCTTAAACAACAGATGTTTTGTTGGTTTTAGAGACTGAGAAGTCCAAGATCAAGGCACCTGTAGATGGCTTCTTTTTTTTTTTTTTTAAAAAAAATTCATTTAGTTTTATTTTGAAAAGTGAAACAAAAGCAAAATCAAAAGTCAGAAACAGAATAACGTACAAAAATACATATGTTACAGATTTTCAAAACAACATGATATTTATGCATGTGGGTCTGATTTATTTCACTTTGGAGTATAGGCTTTAGCCACATCCACTTACCTATGGGGATGGCTTCTTGGTGCGGCTCTCTCACCTGCAGATGGCTACCCTCTCACTGCACTTTCATGTGGTGTAGTGAAGAGCATGTGGTACCTCTGCCTCTTTTTACAAAGTCATTAAGCCTATTTTGGGGATTCTACCCTCATGAATTAATCTAAACCTAATTTCTAAATACTGTCCCTCCAAATAAAGAACATTGGGTGTTTGTGATTTTAAATATAGGAACATAAGACAAGCTATGATGTGAGCTTTCAGTTCATAATAAACATCATGTAATAGTGCTTTAATATCAGGGGACTGGAGACTTATGTGGGACATGTGGATTGGGGCCACAGGACTTCTCTTAGAGTGGTAAGGGAGAAAAGGCTCCCTAGAGACCACCAGGGTCTATTTCTGAGCTCATCTCTCTGGAGGTAGTGTGTAGGATCCTGCTTTTCTAGCTCTCTTCTAAATGGTAGACAATCTCCTGAGAAATTGTGTGTGTGTGTGTGTGTGTGTCTGTGTGTACAGGATAGAGAGGAAATTAGTAGTTACTGTTAGTCGTAGAGCCCCAAATATTGTTATACCATATTATTATCAAGGCTGTCTTCCTAGCATGGGGCTCTTTAGAAATAAAGTGAAACACTGCTGAGATAAAAACAGGATGACTCATGGGGCAATATGGAGCAAATATGTGTAATCGGAGGCAGTGTTTCACAGGGAATCCTCTTGTGAGAACTCAGGGTACACCCAAGGATGGAGAGCACTTACAGGTGCTCTTATTTTCTAGAAATTCCATAGCACTGTTGTGAAATCATGAGCCCCAGGTGCCTCTCAGCCACTTTGGTGATGCTCAAAGTCTGTGTGCATTCAGATGGATGTGGGATTGATGTGGAAAAGGGCGCAAGCGTAGGGAGGTGAGGACACTCAAAATTTTAACAAGGGCAAGCAAAGCTCAGGGATTCATTGCCCTTCTGGACATGAGGTGAGGGCAGTGAATCCCAGAGCCTTATCCTTCTGGAGTTTTGAACACACAAATAGGCTGCCTTCTGCCTTTCACCTTGTTAACTGTGCGCTTGTCTTAATATGTTTTCCCAGAGAAGTGACAGAGTGTGAGATGGCTGTTGTGACAGACCAATTGCAGATTGAGTCTAGCATGTGCATTTATGTTTAACAGTTGAACTGGGCCCCAGAGGTGTTTGTCTATCATGAAATGCAGGGGCACCCATTGCCATGGCTCTTAAGTCCCTGCTGTGTAGCTGAGATAGAAGTTGGACCTCTGTTCCTTAGCTGTTCAGGGGTTAAAACTGGTCAGCAGCTGTGTGGGGACTTAGGGATACACCTGCCACAACTGGGATCTGTGAATTTGCTGCAGAATGAGTCTGTGCGTTGAGCTGCTTCCCAGTGCTAGACAGGGTGGCTGTGTAAGTGGCTTGAAGAAAACTTAGTGCTATATTACATACATCCCATAGGGGAAAAATACCCAGTTCAGAAAATGAATCCATCTATGTGTTTCTGCTTTTTTAAAAAAATCTTTATTTAAGTTGGGCAAGCACATAGAAATGCTGACTGAATTTGCTCCTTAGTATGAAGTGCAGTGCTTTATGAAAAAATAAAAATGACTTTTCATTAGCAGAAGCCTGCAAGCAATGCAGAAACTAACAAAATTTGCATTTCTTCACCTTCAACTGTAAAATGTAGAAGTTATCACTCCCCTGTAGGGTTTGCTGTTAGAATTAAATTAGAGAGCACATGTCCTTAACCTACAGTCTGGTATATAGTAAGTATTCAATAAAGGGAGCTATTATTTTTATTGTTATAATAGCTAATTTTGATGCAGGGTTCAAAGTGATTTGCATGTATTAACTCTCCTAATTGATTTTGCATGCTCTGGATCTTCTGTATTTTGGTCCTTGCTCTGAGTGGAGCTGCTTGATGAGAACACATGCTTGTACCTTACCCGCCTGCATGGGGACAGTATTTTATAATCAAAAGAGTATCACCCAAATGCAGATTTCAGCTAATTGTAGATTCTTTTCTAAGATACAGTAATATTACTGTAAAGTGATACAAAGTTTTATTCTTAAAAGGGTCTTTTGCCCTAGTTAGAGGGAGAATTCTTATTTCATATGGAGACAGTGCTCAAAGGATTGCCCCTAATATAGACCTTGTACCTTAGACTCCCCAGTGGGTTCGGTTTATTCAGACATCCTTTGAGGCTAACTGGCTGTGATAGACAATTTTTAGTCTTCATTTCAGAAATGATACCTTAAGAAGCTGTCCTCTGTTCTATAGTGATATGCGATGAGTTCATGCTTTCAGTTCTATCCAAAGCCACCTATTAAATTGGAGTTCAAGATACCTGGATTCCTTATTTGATCATGTGCGTCTTGAAATCTTGTCCAGGAGGCATAGAAAAACCTTTCACAGTTTTGAGTGCTTAATCTGTTTGAACAGAGTCTCTGAAAAGGTTTAGCCAAAGAATATAAAACTCCAATATAAACAGTTTATCAAAAGTCCACAGAGAATATCTCTTAAACATACAACCACCTGGAGCATTTGAGTTTTACAGTAAATACCTGAAGACTTATTGGATTTTTCATTTTCTTATCATGGTTAGTGGAAAGTTGTACTGTTTGGGTGACACTGTTGAGGCAGCCTGTTTGTCTATCCTTTTTCCAAAAGATGACCAGAGATAAGTGTGTTGTACAGAGGGATGGCAGAAGAATGTCGTTCTGGGTCAGTGCTATGTCCCTTACTGTCTTTTGGCAGGTATGAAGGACAGTGAAGAGATTTTTTTAGGGGCAGAAAGGCTTGGAAAAGTAATGGTTTTGTTCAGTCATCACAGAGTCATGTCTCAGACACAAAGTTTTTAGCCACATGGTCCCCCACTCCTCCCCACTGCACATCCCAAACTGCGTCTCCTAACTTGGTTTCCTGTTGCTGTCTGACTTCTATTTTGAGAACATGTGAGGACATGCAGTGGCTGGCAAAATCCCCAGGAAGGAAACAGGCCGAAGAGGTCCTGTTAGCAGGGAAGCATCCATTCTTGCTTTCACATTTGCCTCTCAGAATGAGGTGACACTAGCAATGATTTCTTGATGCCCAGAAAGATGCATAAGGTTTAAATGGAATAGTACTTTAGGGTAATAATATGTTATTCTGATGGAAGATGGATTATTAGCAGAGGGCAAAGAGAGGGGACTGCAGAGTTTCCAATTACTCTGTTATAAAAAGAGTGATAAAAATTCCATTTCCTTGTGCCTTCCCAGAGATTGTCTGAGAATCATTCATTACAGATGTGATGGAAGCACACTCACCTCTGTAGAGGGATGCTGTGTGTACAGCCTGTCACAGCAGTCCATGTGTCGCTTCCAAGTATTTGTGTGTGTAGCCTCCTTGCTGTTTCCCACATGTATACCATTGCCTGGGGGAAGGGCCGTTGCACACATTGGTTCTTCTCAGAAGATGATTTCTCCCTGTACCTGGTGAAGTTATACTCAGCCTTTAAGAATCAGCTCAGACATCTCTATCTGCATAGGCCTCCTTGCAGAAGAGCTGATCCTGGACTCCTTCCTGCCCACTGACATGGGATGTGTATAGGTAATAGCTCTTATAACAAGACCAGAATAAGGTAGGCATCAGGACTTGTTTGTTATGCAGTAGTTTGTTTGTAAGGGTACCTAACCTACTGGTATGTAAACTCCCTAATAATAATTTTTTAAAAACCCATGCATTCAATTAGTCTCTGTCCTTTGCAAGGAGCATTGTACCTGGATCATAATTACAGCTTTCAGCTTTGATTAAATGCATGGGTGGATTCAGCCCAGTGGCCTCAGGCTGTACTGATATTGGGTGGCAAACTCAGCGAGTGGTCTCTCACCCTGAGATCAACTGGAAGCTCTTACCTTTGGTGCAGAGCAGCTTCCATTGGCAAGAGTGAGCTGTAGGTAAGAAGAAATCCATTTTGTGTGTGTGTGTGTGTGTGTGTGTGTGTGTGTGTGTGTGTGTGTGTGTGTTTTGACATGAGGGAAGAGAAGCAGAGGGCACAGTCTCTGCAGCAGGTGATGTTTCCCTTTGTGCTCCTGGAGACAAACCAGGCTCCTGTGGTCAGTGTGCCTGGTGGCTGCTGTGAAGGGAGAACACGGCTCCTCTAGGCTCAGAACTGGGAGAAGTGACACCTAGAGGCACCCAACTTGGGAGGGTCCTGCGATGGCAAACCTTGTAGACTTTCAAAGCCTCAGATGCCTTGCTGAGACGTGTGTGCAGAGGTTTGCCACCACTGGACTCATCTCTAAAATGACTTTTGGTGGAGGTGAGTAGAATCCGTTTGTTGGGGTTCCTGGTAGCTGAAATGACAGCAACAATCAAATCAAACACTCTTGCTTACTGATGTGCTGCTGGGCAGATGCCCACTCCCTTTTAAATTTCCCACCAAGCTGCCTCAGTGTCCAGATGGCAATTTTCATGTGAATAATTTATAATGAGATATCTTATACATTATGCAGTGCAGATTTAAATTATAAATTGGCCTCACTTGGCAGCATACCTTAGTTAATAAATGGACTTTATGGTGATAGCCCGATGGGCTAAGTTGGTGCTAGCTTAGTGTTAGCCAAAAGGAAATTTGATGGTTGGCTTGATCCAGGCTGCAGTGAGGAATTCAGCATGTTAGAACTGAGGTGCTAGAGCTTAGGGTGCTTTGACTGAATTGTGCCCAGTCACTGAGGGTGATCTCAGCACAGGGCTAGTCTACATGCCTCAGTCATTATCTCAGACTCTGAGAAAACAGTGGTGGAAGTAAGTGATAGCTTTAGAACCAAATTTCCCCTCCTCTAGTCTGTGACCTCATGGAGGAGCATGCTGTACCCCTCCTGACACTTGTGTCTCTTGTGGGTGAGCTACCCACAGGTGCAAATCTCCTCAGTGTGTTGTGTGTAGCAGCAGCTGCCCTGAGCAGAGGCGACTAAGCTTGACCTTTAAGGAGTGTGTAGGACCGCACTTGGGGCATAGTGGGCGCTGAGCTGAGCCACAGCAGGACAGAGGATGAGGGCGAGAGAGGCTATCAGGGAAGAGTGACATGAGGGACTGGGATAGTCCAGAGTGCTCAGAGGCATGTGTCAGGTCTCATCTTTAAAACAAATGGGGTGAGAGAGCTGAGGGAGGAACAATAAGATGATTCTGAGGTCTTTCCAGAGAGCTCCTTGCGAGTTGGCATCCTGATCAGTTCACTAGCTTTACTGATTTGCTTTGATGGCTCTTTTAGATGGTTCTGTCCCAGTCCTCTCTTTACATACCCAAGGTGATACCGTTATAAAGCAGACTTGAGAGCAAGAGGAAAGACATGGCCATTCTGATAACACAGTGCCAACTCAGTGCCTCCTAGGGGGCATGTCCTCTCCTGGGTGTTGGGACTCAGCAGGAAACAAACAGACAGGTCCGTGCTCCAGGACATTGTGTTCTGGTGGATAGATACCAAATAAAGCTGTCTGCCAACAAAGCACCTGTTGTCTACGGCTAGTGCCAAGGCCTTTGCTCTTAAACCTTTTGGTGTGGATTGAGTGGCCATACCGTTCAGCAGATATTGATCGAGTCTGTCGTGTGTAAAACTCTCTGCACAAGAAGTGCAAGGGCACAGGTAGAATGGCACAGTCCTAAATTCAGAGAGGCCACAGTGGGAGGCAACAGGAGAGGCCAAGCAGGTGGGTGATGGGGGTGGGAGCTTTCTTCTCGGGTATTATGGTTTGAATCTACAATTTCCCCTGAAAGACTTGTGTGTTCAAAAGTGAGGTTTATGAAAGTCTCTAACTTAGTTGATTAATCTATTGATAGGTTCCTAACTTGATTATATTATTGGGAGGTTAATAAAAACTTAGCAGGCCTCATTGAGGGGGCATGAGGATTAGACTGTGGCCCTTTTACTTCTTTCCTGCTGCCTGGCTGCTATGCCATGAGTGGCTTTCCTCTGCCACACCCATAACCTGAATTCTCTGCCTCAGGAGCCATGCTAATGGAAACCATGAACCAAAATAAATCTTTCTCTCTTTGGATTGATTTTCGTAGGCATCTTGTCACAGTAAGGGAAGGCTGACTAATGGAAGGAGGGACCGAAGAGGCCACTGGGAGGGCTGGAAGGAATTGTGGAGAGGCCTCAGTTGGAAGTTTGGTCTGAGGCATCACTGAGGATACCTCAGGGAGAGCAGCAGTTGAAGGCAGCAGCCATTGCAAGCATTCTGGGAAAGCTGGGCTGGAGCGCAGGAAGAAGATGGCCTAGAGCACTGCAGGAGAGTAAAGCCTGCAGGGCTGGATCGGGGATGTGTGACTATCATGATGCAGCTTGAGTTGTTGGATTCCCTGCAGCAGTGGACAAGGGCTGAGTTTGAGGGTGTAGAAATGGGAAGATATGGAGGCAGGTAATGTGACTGCAGGGCTGCTGAAAGTCTACCTTGGGGGCAGATGGTCAGAGAGGCAGTTGGAGGGAAAGAGCATGTGTAGCTTTCTTTCTTTTTAGTTTTAAGGAAAGTGAGTGGTGCAGGGGTCCTTACTTTCAGCAGACATCAGGAAGCCAAGCTGGTGATGGCATGGGAGGGAAGACATGGTGTTTAGTTTTGCTTCATAGTGCTGGAGTGGACGACCAGGGTCTGGAGAGGGAGGCTGTGGGCCAGGAATGAAAACGTGAGTGTTAGTCTTTTGAAGGAAGGAGTTGGAGCTCCTAGAGAAAGAGACTTGGGTCAGAAAATGCAAAGTGCAATGCCTCTGCTCACTTCTACTGGGCTTCCCACCTAGGAAGGAATTTTAGGTGATGAATCAGCACTGGCTCAGTATTCTGAGGCCCTCTGCTGTATATGTCAGTATGGACCTTGTTGCACAGATTGCAAAGTTAGCTCCCAAGAGGGCTCTGGCAGTAGTTAATAGTTTGAAGGGCTGGGATCATTGGTCACTGCTAATGAGAGCCCTTTGTCATATGGCCAGAGGACTCCAGTTTTTCTGAGTGGAAAGATAAACCAGTTGAAAAGGTGTATGATGGTACATGTGGGGTCACATAGGAACCTATGATCAGGCCACCTGTTTGGGGTGTGGGGTCCCTTCTGGTTGTAACCCTTCATGTCTTCCATATTTGTCCTCTGATGCATTTTTCCATTTGACTTGGTTAGGGCTGCAGCAGTACATGGTAGACCAGAACTATAGAGCTATTTGCTATATAAATGGCAGAACTTTAAAGAGACATGGTAGATTACATTTTTGTTTTTGCACATACAGAAAATAATTGTTTTGACTGGAGAAAACAATGTAGATGTAGCACTATGAAGCCCATGCCCCTCCATTGTAAATAGCAAAATCCAGCTGTGCTCCCTTTCCTTGTCTGTAGGGTTAAACTTGAAAAGTTACACTGCTAGTGTTTTTCAAGAATTGACAGTTTCTCTGGCCATAGCCTTTTGAATCACTATCTGCCAGAGCGTGGCTATGGCTGCCTTTCAGTCAGTTTCTGACACCATTTTTCTCTTCTGATTCCTCTTTTTCTCTCTCTCCTCCTCCCTGTCTTTTTTCTATCTCTGCTTCTTGCCAAGCTCTTATATCAGCTCTCCAGGTCCCTTAGCAACCTTACTGGGTCTATAACAGTCATGAAGATTAGTAACAACTTGATGGAAAATATAGAGAATTTCTTACAAATCTTGTGTCCAAGAATGGGTCACCTAAACAGCCACTGTATTAACCTGAAGTGAGAAGCTGTGTGTTTTATTTACCCATAAATAGTTGAAGACAGTAAGGGTTTATTAAATATTTAATGAGTGTGTAAGATGGAATTAAGTCTGTACATTGAAGGAAAGATACATATATTATTAAAATGCTTATTAGCACAATAATAATAGTGGCTGCTGTTCATTGGGGCTCTGTGAAGAACCAACTCCTTTTCTAGGTATTTCTCCTAAATTTTCACAAGGCTTTTCAACAACCCATTAAGGCTGGATTTTATTCATAAGATAGACCAGGTACAGAGAAGCTCCAGGTCATACAGCCAGTAAGTGCAGTGAGGTTTCCAGCTTTGACCTGAGTCCAGGGCCACGCCCTTTGTGATTTCTACACGATCTCGCTGTTGACTGACCTCCAGCTTCCTGAGAGTCTCACGCAAGACAGCGACTCCTCAGATCTTCATCTCTGCTCTCTAGGGCAAGCCCAATAAGAGGTCACGTTCTGAGCGATGTTCCTCCAGCGTCTGTTGTATCACTGTGGTTTAAGTGGATAGGAATTGTGGTCGCCAGAAAAGGCAAGCCACTGAGGCTGGATTTGCAGCTCTCACCAGAGGAGAAAGGGCGCCTTCAGATGTATGAGCCCTCGCACTCCCTCGCTTTGTGCTGCCCCTGCTGATGCGCTAAGCCACTTAGTGTTCACTGAGAGGATGGATGGGAGAGCAGGGGCACTCTTCTCTACAGGTGGTGGTGCCACCTACAGCAGACTGGTGGGAGGCGTCCTCTTCAGGAGATACTCTCATTGTCATGTCTTCCCTTGAAATTCCAGGGTGCCCTTTAAAAATCACAGTCTATTTTTGTCTTCCTTGTGAGGAAAAGGCCCACAGACTAGGGCTGAAACCAAGAACTGCTGCCCTCTGACTTTCCTCATGGGATAGAAATACCTGGATATTGCCCCTCAGACCACTGCCACCTAGGCAGACGAGCCTGGCCCCAGTGTTGTCACTTGTTGCCATGACAGTCTCACGTTTTTACCAAATCAGAGGGTGGTAAGTTGGGATACATTACTGCAATTGTGATAATTAAACATCTCCCCAACATTTAAAATGTTGCCACTGGACCATGGAGATAGCTCAGTGGTCTCAGCCCCTGCCTACGTAAGTGCAAGGACCAGATTTGATCCCTGGTACCTCATGCCTTGCCAGCCCCACTCTGGGTGTGATAAGCTGGCCACCAAGACAGGGTGTGGTGATGCACGCCTGTCATACCAGTGCTGGGAAGGCTGAAACAGAAGGATCACTACAAGTCCCAGCTGTGTAGTGAGACCCTGTGTCATAGACATAAAATAATAATAATAAAATGGTGCTGCTAAAACAACACTATTTAAAATGCTAAAATGGCACAATTATATCTTGTAGATGAGAATGCTGTTCCCAATGCAGCATCCTGCCTCTCTGAAGCATTCCATTCATGCAGGTTCCTCTGCCTTTTGGGCTCCTCGAAGTGCTTCATCTTTAGTGTTCTTATAATTATCTTCTGAAGCAGCTGTGAGTCCTTGCTGTACCTGCCTCTGGCCTTAGTTGAGAATTATAACCACTTTCATTCAAATGCGTCATGAGGGAGTGATCAGTACATACACCCTTTGTGTTTATAAACCAGAAACTCATAGTCCTAGAAATCTGATCAAGTTTGTAAAATTTAAGTATAGATTCAATGATTTTAGTTTTGGTGCTTTCATGCCTGCTTTGATGCCAGATGTTATCAACATGTACCCACTAATACACATAGATACTTTTGGGGGGCAGTATTGGAGATTGAACTCAAAGCCTACACACTAGGTTGTATCCCTAGCCTATTCATTCCTGTGTTTATTTGAATCCTGAGATATGGTCTTGGTAAGTCACTGAGTTATTCAGGATGGGCCACAACTGGAAATCCTCCTGTCTCAGTCTCCCAGAGTGCTGGAATTATGGGCATCTACCATCATGCCTCACTTATATTTACTTTTAATGATAGTTTTCCTACTTTGTGAGGGATCCTATATTTTAACTTAGTGCCAGGGCCCATAATTTTGTTTTCCTCCTGTAGATTGCTTCCATGGAGAGCAGGTGGATGAGAAACTGTGAGTGAGACAGGGGTTCTCACACCTGGCTCTGACCCCTCCCAGTTGATGAAGTCACATTGAGAATTTTCTGGATGCTCACAGCTGAGCCCAGCCCTCCAGTGATTCTCCCTACGTTCCTTCCATTTTAGGTGGCAGACATAGGAGTGAAGCTTCGTGAGGTCCTCTAGAGCAGCCTGCTCTCTGGTGGATTCCACCAAGTGGCCTCAGGTGGTGCAGAAGCACTGCAGGGCCAGGCTCTAGCTGTATTCTTTGCTCACAGACTTTGGACATGGAGTAAGTGGCAGTGTTAGGGCCCTGTTCATTACACAGTACCAGGTAACCAAGGTGCCTAGTTGAACCACCGGTTGTTTGCTTCAGACTCTCTTTCTCTGGTTATTGTCTTGGGTTTTTTCCCACTGTTTTGTGGCTGGCTGCTTTGCCATTATCTTTCTCAGAAGAGATAGCGTTTGAAGTTATCCTCGTTCTTTCTCTCTGTGGCACCATCTCTTCTCTTGGGGTGACCTTGCATGTCTGTGGCTTCAGCTACACCATGCACATTCAGCTTCCCAACCCCTGCTTTTTCTGTCTGAACCAGTAAATGAACATATATCTCTCAACTCTATATCATGTGGAAACTTTTCTGATCTCAGAATATAGACATGCTGTTAGTTCTTTCTGAAATGTTTGCCGAGGCTCAACATCTTTCTGCAGCTAGGGGTCTGTGCTTCTCCCTTCCCCAAGAGATGACTATGGTCTTGACCTCCAGTCTATCAGAATAGGATCTTATTGGAATAAGACTTTTTTTTTTTTTTTTTTGTCTTTTTGAGACAGGGTCTCAGTATGCAGTTGAGGCTGGCCTTGAGCTCACTTTTGTAGCCCAGGCTGGTCTCGAACTCACACCGATCCTCCTGCCTCAGCCTCCCGAGTGCTGGGATTACAGGCGTGCACTACCATGCCCGGCTCTGGAATAAGACTTTTAAAGAAATAAGTTAAAATACTATTAGGGTGACTAGTGTTTCCATGCAAAGGGGGAATTTGGACACGGGGACAGATATGCACTGAAGAGGAAGGACTGCAAACACACAGCCGTGAGAAGACAGAAATGAGGGTGAGGCTTCAATCAGCCACAGCATCCTACAGATTTTGCTTCTAGCAAATATCTGTAGGAGAGAGGCCTGGGACAGATTCTCACATCCCTCAAAAACAATCAAGTCTACCCATCTTTAGCCTGACCTTCTAGGCTCCCAGAACTGAAGCTTTTGTGAAAGCCACCTCCTTCATCACCTGCTAATGATACCTGTTACTGCAATTTTAGGAACCTAATGTGCCCTACTAAATCAACTATAGCCATGGTTCCCACAAATCACTCTCCAGTCTCTTTACCCCAAGAAAGAATCCTGATTTTTTAGGCCTAGTAACCAGGCTGGATTGAAGTTAGGTACTCAATAAGTACCTAACTGTTTAAGTAGGTACCCTCAAATATCACAGATCTTTTGGCAATTACAGATGTTACCCCAAGGATGCACTGAATTGGGAGTTAAAAGAGATGCAAACCCCAAACATGCTTTATATCTATCACATCCCTCTGTACTTCAGGTTTTCTGAAACTATTGATTTCTTCTTTCAGCCATGGGGCAGGCATCTATTGAGAGCCACATATATGTAAATAAGGCCTCAGAAGCCTTCTGCTTGCCTTTCTATTCTTCAGAGAACTATCGATTTTGACTCAGGAGAGTTACCTAAAAATTCTGCTTTCACCAGTTTCTTTTTTCATCGTGTACGACTTGCACCAGTGTGTTGAAGCATACAATGTGGTCTTTGTGATGCATCTTGCAAGTTTGGTGGAGCTCTTCGGGAAGGCTTCGAGTGAGGAGAACCGTCTTAGAGCTGTATTGATCTGCAGTGGGTTATTGAAGTTGTTGCAAATGCTTACCTCCATTTTTCCCATTCAATGATACTGAAATCACTGGTCTGCAGAATTAAGAGTCAGGTTTCCAGAGAGATGCTGTGCTATTTTCTTTTGACAGAGGTTTAAACAAGTCTCCATGCTCTGTCCTTTCAGAGCATTTGGATTACTCTTGGCAACAGAGAAACAAGATAATTGGTGCAATTTTATTTTATATTGAAACTCCTTCAACGCATTTCCTATACTTGGTGTATGCAATTTTTTTCTTTGCAAAGAAATTATAGCTGTGTGTGGAAGCCCTAAGCAGGGCACAAAGACATCAAAGATGGCTATAATCATAAAAAGCACATGCAAATCTTTGACATTAATAATTCACCGTTAAGCACAGGCGCTTTGGCCCCCTGTCTGGGATTGCAGTAAGTAGCAATTTGTTTAGCTTTGGTAAAGGGCACAGAATCACAAAGTTCAGGTGCTCTACTTTGGTCTTGCACTTATTTTAAGGATTTGAATATACAAATTGCCAACTTTATATGTGGATATTTACATATTCATTAGAAAGGGCTGATTTGTAAGGGGCAGGGTTGATTTTATGGACATTATCAGTGTCATTCTCCATTGTGGCCCATGTGAACCATCATCTGAACTCCAAACTACTAAATATTACTAAAATCGACTTAAGTGTCCCGCAGCTTCTCATTTATTCGCTCTGTATGCATTTACTGAGGTCTCATTTATGCCAGATTTGAAGTTGGTAATAGGGTTCCCTGGCAAACAAGATAATCTTGCCTCTTGCTGTCTTTGTCCAGCAGGTCTAATCTGCGTGCACTTGTTGTACCGAGTAGCAGCATCACTTGGGAGCTGCTTGAAAATGTGCCATTATCAGTCTTGCTCTGGCCCCTCTGAGTCAGAATGTATAGGGTTTACCAGTACTGTTGGCGATTCCCCTTGCTAGTCCAATTCAGTGAGTGCATCCAGCAGGCTGCGGAAATGCCAGCTAGGGCACCCTGAGGACACTTGGAAAGCACAGAGGGGCTCAGGGACAGCTTCTGTGGGAAGAAACTGTTCCAGCTGAGACCAAAAAGGATAAAGAAGCACAAATGAGGGGAGACTGGGTGTCAGGTTCCAGGCAAGGATGTGTGTTTGAACTGTGGTCAGAGTTTCTAGCCTCCTGGAGGAACTGTAGGATTTATAGGTAGAACACAGAGTCACTGGGGGCAACTTGGGAGGAGAAGGACTTCAGTGCCCAGACAAGTTCCAGCCTTCCCTACAAGGTCACATGGAGCCATTGATGTATTTACTCATGACTTGATTTGAAAGCATAGCTGGACCCTTTGGCCAGTAGAGGAGAAGGGCTGAAGGAGGGAGTCGAGGACCTTCCAGGCTGCAGGTCACACACCATGCTATCTGGAGTCATCTTTTGAGAGGTGAATCACCTTGCAGAAGAACTTGACTTTTACTTGAAGATCACCCTTGGAGGTTGGCAGGAAAAGCTATATTTTTTGTTTCTTTGACATTTGAATGATGACTCCTGTGTAGTGCCTTATATTTAACATAGTTTTCTTAAACACTGTCTGATTTGCATCAGCATCAGCTCTTGGTGCTGCTCTAGAAGAGGCTGTGGATGCAGCAGTGAGTGTTAAGAAGGTCTAGCTGTCTCAGTCCTTCTCTGCTCCCTGTTTTGACTTCCGTCTTCTAGTATGGGAATTGAAGCAAGAAGCAGGTTGGGATCAGATAAGCTTACACTGAGTCTCACACATGGTCTCCACGGAATGAGTCACTCAGGAGAAAGGAAGGATCCAGGGAAGGATGGGGAACAAGTTCCCCTTGCTTCAGGCCTTTGGTCCCCCTGGACAGGAGAGGACCACAGAGAAACACTCTCCCAGCTTCTCATTCTTTGGGAGCTATTCTTTTGTGCCATAGGAAAAGAAGCAGAAAATAATTTGGTGTAGGAAAAAGGTACGTTGTGGCCCAACTGACTACATGGAGAGATGCCTGAGCAAAAGGAGAAAGGTGTTTTGGCCTCCCAGCTTCTCATTAATCCTGTGGCCACTGGCAGCACTTAGCTCCTCAGATCGGTATGTGAGAGCCAGACAAGACAGATGGAGGCTTTCAACAACATTCCTCCAGCACTGGGCGGAGGATTCTAAACATGTTGATGGGACTGCGTCTTTCAAGCAGCTGACACCACAATCCTATTTGAGACGAGACTTCCATCAGAAAAGGGAGGGCATGATGCTATGTAGGATTTCCACATAAAGTGCTAGAGGGTCTCAGCCTTAACGTGCAAAAGAATTACCTAGGAATTGGTTACACAGTCCTGTGCCTCCCCATCCCAGAGAGTTGGATTGGTCTGCAGTGGCCCTTAGTAGATTCTTCTATAGTTTACATATTGGGATAGTTTAGAAAACAGCCAGATCAAAAAAGCTGCTTAGACTAGGAAATTTGTTAAATGTAGATGCTCATCCACCCCTGACTTACTGCAAGGCACTCTCCAGGGGCAGAGCTTGTGTTTTGGCCAGAGTTGAGGTGATTCCCAGGATAAAGCAAGTTTGGGAAAGACTGGGCTCTGGGAACCAGATCATGCCTCTCTGTGAGTTATCTGCTGCAAGAGGCACAACCAGCTGAGGATATAATCAAAGGCAGGGGTAAGGTTAGCCCTGACTGGGAAGAGCTCCTCCGGAGAGGCACTGTTGCCTAAAGTGCACACTGCTGGCTTCCGAGAAGGACCCACCTTGCAAAGCCAGACTCTGGAAACAGCCGTGTGTGAGTCACTTCATTTGCTGAAATGAGGCTGTGGGGCTGGATGATTTTGTTCTGTGAGCTCTGAATTGCTTGACTTTAAGATTTTCTGTGTGAATTAAATTAGGCAGAGGTGAATGTTAGCATTGCTTGTCCAATGTCTATTGTTTACTTTTCTTTAAAATATTACTTTATAACATGCGAATTTATGCAGTTTCTATCTTGAGTTCATGTTGCCGCTTAATTGGGTTTGTGTTTTTGTAGGGAAGAGAGCATGTGTTGTTCCATCAGACTCCCAGAGAAATCTTATCTACTCTTGTTGCCCATTCAAGTAGCACTGCTACCTGGTGGCAGCTTCGGGAATTGCAAAGCCATGTTTTTGAGGAAATAGCATACTTGAATAAAATTCACTTTTGTTTGTTGTTGTTTACTTTCCCATAGAATCTTCTTTACTATAAAACAAAGATAAAACACATTTCAACCCTGCAATCTGCCAGCATGCCCTGTTTCTACAAGGAACATGCCAGAGTATGAGCCCATGTAGCAAAATCTTTAAGAGCATTTGGTTGTGGGGAATAGACAAAACAGACCTCAGGCAAGCCTGGGCAAGCTCAGAAACTGAGTTACATCTGTGAGCACTATAGCAGCCCTTGTCTTTGCAGATCCTCATGTTTTCTTATTTAGGGCATTCTCACTGGAGTCTTCGTATTCTTCCTCAGTGTCAGGCTGCCATCATTCTGAAGCCTTCCACAGTTTCAGCTTGGCCCAGAGGAGGCAGCATCTTCAATCTGGTGGGTCACATTAGCAAAGTGAGCAGTGTTTGGAATGTCCAACTACCTCATGCTTGTGAGTGTGACGCCATCCATTCAACAAGGTGCTGCTAGAAGACCTTAGGCACCGGGTAGATGTAGTTTCCACAACTCCTACAATTGTAGTTTACATTTAGGCCACGTAGCTTATACAGACAGTAGGGGACAGGTTCACCATCCCAGTCCAGGGGCAGATTTTTGACATTGTAAATGATCTCATTCTCCTCATGTTGACTTTCACTCTCACTGATCTGCTCCTCCTCCTCTTATCATTCTTTTCCTGTCCTCGTTTGCTTTCATTGTACATTTTCATGAGTGAGTTGTTGCTGTTCCTCCAGGATCTTCATATATCTGTAGATCTGGGCTTCCAGGAAAGCAGTGTCTTTGTTCCTCTCAGAATCTTTCTTGGTGCCCTTTGATTGGAGGTTTTGGCAAGCAGGGAGGTGTTAAGTGATTCCAAAGACTTTCCCTTGGTGCTAAATGCTGCTGCATTTTAGGCCTAAAGCTAATAGTGCGGACCTCAGTCTGTCTAGGCCCAGAGAAGCCCACTCCTATGAGGAGGAAAATGCGGACAGATGAGACAGGTGCCAGCATGGGTCAGGGCACTGCTTGTCCCTTTCGGTCTCCCAGGAAATATGCCATTCTCCCGTTTCTTTTCAAATTCAGTCTGTATCTTCCCCAAAAGCTCATTTTGATCTTGAAAAGGCTTCACTCTGTCCATGTAATCCTGAAGATACTCAAGCAACATTTCAAGGTATCTTTTTCACTCTGCATTCTTCCTTTCATTAGGCATCTCAAATAACTGGTCAAAGAGTGACAGGTATGTGATATAAGCCAGCTTCTCCAGTGCCTTCATGTTAATATACCTGAGGTAGCAGTCATGAAGATAGAAGTAATTAATGGCCATATCCCTCTTCATCTGTGATCTCCACCAAATTCTTGGCCTCTTCACTCAAATTCTCTCAAGCTTTCGGGAGCTTCTCAAATTCCACTGACATTGGCATACAAATCTCATTTGGGCGCTTCTAGTGGAATTCCTTTATTTGTTTGTGTCTGTTAGAGAATTCAGCAAATTCTTCGGTCCTAAAATAGCATTGAGCTCCTCCTTTCATAACCCTTCCTTAACATCATACAAATCCCTCAGGTTCCCACTGACCTTCATATACCTACTAGGTGTGGCCTGAGTGTGGTGGTCAGAATTGATTTCATCCCAGAGAGGGGGCTTCTTAGCATCTCTAGCCATTACATCCATGAGCCATTCCTCCTGCTCATGACACCATCGCTGCTGCCCTGGAGTTGTCTCCATAGTTTCTTAGTGGTGGCACAATTCTGCTTTGTTGTTTTTTAAAGGAAGTTTTCCACTTCAGACCAGCTGAAACAGAACCTCTGTGGGTAGAACCCAGAAACCTACATTTGTAGAAATCTACTTTTATGAACTGTTTGTCTATTGTGCTTGAAAATTATGATTCTGTAACAAGGATTTTCAACCTTGGCACTCCTGACCGTTGGGTAGCTGTTTTGACCAGTGTGGTTCATTGAGCAGCATCCCTGACTTCTGCCTGCTAAATGTCAGTAGCACTTCCCCATCCCCATTTGTGACAGTCAGAATCATCTCCAGACACTGCCAGTATCCCCTGAAGGCCAGAAGCCTTCTTGAATAAGAACTGCTGCCCTAACATGTGTCATAAGCATTCAGCCCATTTCAGTGACAGCATGAGCCATAGGTCATTGAAAGCTGAGACCTGACAACTGTCTTCACAGAAGGCTATTAATGCAAATGTGAAATGACTTCTGACTTGTAAGTGGAATAAAACAGCCAGGCTTCATGCCCTTGTTTTGATTTTTAAAATAGGAATAGGAGAGAGCTGTAGAGGATGGAATGATAGGAATCAGGCTCTGCACTTGGCATTGGACGTGTGATCCTCCACCCAGATGTCATGTGGCCCCTCTTGAAGGGGATTTTTGAGTGCCAGACTGCTGGATGTGGGAGGGGAGCAGGGTGGGTGGGAAGCATGACTTTTCTCTTAGAATATCAATCAAATGATTAAAATCCATTAATTTTTCAAGTTGAGGGAAAGGGCTGTTTGTGGTATGACATGTTTTTCTGCACAGAATGCACTTGTTCCAAAAAGTTTACAACTGAAACTTGCTGAGGGAAAAGTGGTTCACTAGATCCCAGCTTGTTTGCCTGCATACTGCTGAGCCTGTTGTAGGAAGTGGAGCCCAATTCTCCTGTGTGACATCTGGTCTTTTGGTCTTAGAGATGACTGCAGTATTTCCTTACCTTATCCATGGGTTGGTTTGCTCTGGTTTCAGTTACCTGTAGTTATTTGTGTCCTACAAATATTAAATGAACCTTTTCCAGGAAGCTACAACCTCTGAATTATATGGATTTTGTATTTTTTTTTTCTCTGGTTGAGCCAGGACAAAAGACTGCTGAGCACAGAGGAGCAGAAAATGCTATACAGTTTTTCATAGTAGTACTGGGGATTGAACCCAGGGCATCTGTCCTGAACTACATCCCTGGTCCTTCTTTTTAATGTTGAAAGCAGTGTTATGATCAGTCTCTGAGTTATCCGGGCTGGGCTCAGGCTTGTGATCCTCCTGCTGATGCCTCCCAGAGTGCTGAGATTATAGGCAGGTGTAAGGCATCATGGTCACCCACAGTTTTGACTAAAGCCTCTCAGCTGTCTTGGCCTCCCAAAGGTGCATAGGGGTAGTAAGTCTCTGTAGCAGCATAAATGCAGGGCAAAATATAGCCGGCCCCCTACCCTCCCTGTAGGTGCCTGATCCCACTGCAGCAATGGGGACAGGCAAGTGTCAAGATATTCCATACGCTTAATTGAAGGTCTTATGTTCAAAAAAGTGTGCATCATCAGCCATCTGAATCCTAAAAGCCTTTGGGGGTTCAGAGCTTTTGATTTACCACCAGATGTGGCATCAGACCACTTGCCAAGTCATTGATTGCATTTTGATGCCTGTGAAGTTCAGCTCCTTCCCTGAGATCAGTCTTTGCTGGGAGAGGGGAGTATATATACCACACTCCTAAGAAAGCCAGATAACAAAAGGTGGAGCTGAAATACAAGTGGAACAAGAAGGAGCACAGAACTTGGAGACCAGAGCTGACAAAAGAGGCTTTATTGGGCAGTATTGTCGAAGCACAATGCTGACTGAATCCTTCCTTAGCCACAGGCGGATTTCTAGGAACTGGAGAGCATCTTCCATTTCTACCTGTTCTTCTCATCTGAAACTCTAGCTACATTTCTTCACTTATAATAAGCTTCAAAGACCTTCATTCCTTTCCAGAAACCTCCTGACTCTGTCATTCTGTGCCACTACCATTCAACACTTCTACCCGAGGCTCTTCTATTGGAAATCTACCTTATTTACCCCAGAATGAGGTCATGAAAATCCCTCTTGAGGTTACAACCATTACCACCCTTAGTGGATATGATAGAGGTTGACTGGGCTAGCAAATGAATTTTTCATTCATGTTGTCAATTATTCATACTGATCACTTCCACAGGGTGAGCCAGCTGAAAGAAGTGCCCAAGACAGAACATTTTTTTTTTTTTTTTTTGTAACATAATGTCTAACATATCTGCCAGATTCTTCATTTTATTTTCTCCCATTGGGCAAGTTCTGAATGAAGCTAGGAATATCCATTGGCACATTAGTGAGAGGGCATCTACAGCTGGGGAGGGGCCTGGATTTCCATGTGCATAGCAGGTGTACCTCAGATGTGGTCCCCGATTGCAGACTTTTGCAGAGTGCTGTCTATGGAACCCTGTCCCCTGAATGCCCGTGGGTAAGATGCATGTATATCCCTGATTGTGTCCATTTTTGCAAGGCTTTGTCGTCTCTCAAAGCTGGGCAGCACCGTGTCATGGGATATTGTAAAGGCAAAGGATCTGAGGGGAGCAGAAGCAAAGAGACCCTTGATCCAGTGTTAAAACTGTTTCTCAACAAATTTGACCATGAACATTTTTTCCCCTGTAACACCTTATTACAAGGGGCAACTTTTTAGAAATGTTTTCCTCTGAAGTGATTTTTCTCCTGGTAGTAACTATTAGTCTCACCATTGTAAACATGAAGTTTTTGCAAACCTATGTGAGCCATTGTGGGGACTGTGTGGGAGTGGTGCTGCTGTCTCTCTGTAGAAGGCTAAGGGTGCTGGGTGGCATAGTCACAGATGTAGTCTCAGGATCTATCACCATGCCCAGTGTGTAGGGCCTCAGTAAAACATTAAAGTTGGCAAGAGGAAGTTTTACAGTTTTGGTACAATTGCAGAGGTTTTAGCTCACAAACATGTCCTCTGTGCTACTAAACTCAGCCTGAAAAGCTGAGGAGCTGACAGATTTCATTTTGCTTTTTTGGGGGGCATAAGTTTTTTAAGTTCAAGACACAGTTACATCCCTCAGGGCCAAGGCATTCTCCTTGGCAGCATCCTAATTTCTTTTGAGCGGTGATATGCCTGTGAAAATGCTGGGTTTTCCTGAAACCTCGGAAGAGTAAAGGCTTTGAAAACAAGTTTGTTGATTCCAAGCAGGCCTTAAAGTATCACTGCCTATATAATGTGCAGATAGGTACCCTGACCAAACACATATGAGAAAGTGATGAAGCTTTCTTTCTCTGAGACCTTACCTTGCAGAGAGCAGTATCTGTTGTGGGTACGGGAATGCAGCATTTGGAGTTGTTTCCCCTCCACGAGAATGGTGGTTTGGATGGTGTAGCCGTGTGTGGACAGAACCAGTGATGAGACAGTGGTGATCTGATAGGGCCATTGGCTATTGGAGTCATGGAATGCCCGGGAGAATAAGGCCAGGACTTGGTGCAGAGGGGAAATAATTCTAATATTATTATTTTTTTTTCCTTATTTTTAATTTTATTTTACAGAGTGAACATAAATACAGAAATGAAGAAACGGTAACAAACAACAATATATATGGAACAGAATTTCAAAACAGGAATAAAAATTTAACAATGGTTGCTTTATTACACATTTTCATTGCCAAATATGTTGCTCAGATTAATAGACACAGACATACAAACTGCTCAAATAATTAAATATTAACATCTACTTTTAATAAACCTTATTTTTTCTTGTCCTTTATTACTTTCTAAAAATGTATTCTAAATATGGTATACTAATTGATAAGACAGTATGACTAACTTGTTTGAAGCTAATACTATATACTACAACAATTACTGTGAAATTTATATTACTTTGTTAAGTGAAATTCTGTATCACATGTAATTTTGTTTCTTTTAATTCCAATTTGTATTCTTTTTAAAAAATAAAAAAAAAAAGAAATAAGAAGTATTCAGCCATGGTGCTTGTACTGAACATTGCTGCCTTAGATGTAGTTGCACAGACTACAGATATCAACATGTACAGTTAGTCAAAGTGAAAATTTTAAACATCAACTGATTCTTTCAAAAATGATGGAAATTCATATTATAATTACTTCAGCGTCCTCCTTACCATTTTTCCTATCTTTTCTCCTTTCATCTTAATGTTTAGCCTATATGTTCAATTTCTTTCCATCTTGCTACATTCATTACTCCTTTCAGATTTTATTTATTCTTTTGGGTTCTTAAACTAGGAAGGTGATATGATATTTACACCCATGAGTATAATTTATTTCACTTAGGAGTATAGCCTCTAGTTGCATCCATTTACCTGTAAAGGCCCCAAGTTTGTCTTTCTTTATAGCTAAGTAACAGTCCATTTTATAAAAACATCACATCTTTTCCATTCATTTCTCAGGTGATGGGCATTTGGGTTGTTTCCAAGATTTAGTTATGCAAATTATGCTGCTATAAACATGGTTCCACATGCACCACAGAGATTTAAAGGAAAGTTTATCAGAGCAGGGGTGAAATGATCAACTAATGTTTTCCTGATGAACTTTTTTTTGGGGGGTTGGGGGGACTGGGGATTCAATTTCCAGACAAGCATTTATTCTACTAAGCTATCTCCCCAGCTCTCTCTGATGAAACTTTTGGCTAAGTTTTCTACCTTAAGCTTCACTTTCAAGGCTCATGGAACTTTTAATTCTTTTTTTGTTTGTTTGTTTTTCTTTGTAGAAAGAGGAAGAAGGAAAAACATAAGAAAAGATAACATTTATTTAGTTCTGAAAAAATGTTTTATCGGAAAATAAATATTCTGACAAAATATTTTTTTTCTGACAATAGTTATTTAGAAAAAGATTTCAGAGGTTGTCATGTCCCAGGACAGGGAATGTGATGACATGAATGATACTTTCCCAGACAATTGGTTGAAAGGCAGAGGCTGCAGAAATCTTAGAAGATCTCAGGAAATGGAAAGATATTCCCTGCTCCTGGATAGGAAGAACCAACATTGTGAAGATGGCCATACTCCCTAAATTGTTGTACAGATTTAATGCAATTCCTATCCAAATACCACCGAAATACCTCACAGAGCTGGAAAAGTCATTCCAAAAATTTATTTGGAACCAGAAAAGACCCAGAATTGCAAAGACAATTCTCAGCAATAAAGGTACGGCAGGAGGTATTATAATTCCTGACCTAAAGTTATACTACAAAGCTACAGTAATAAAATCAGCATGGTATTGGCAAAAGAATAGGCCTGAAGATCAATGGAATAGAGTAGAGGACGCAGAAGCAAATACAAACACACTCAGCCACCTTATTTTTGACAAAGGGGCCAAACATGTGTACTGGAAGAAAGACAGCCTCTTTAACAAATGGTGCTGGAAAAATTGGCTCTCTCTACATGCCAAAAACTAAAACTTGACCCTAGTCTATCACCATGCACAAAAATAAAGTCGAAATGGATTAAAGATCTAAATATTAAAAGTGAAACATTAAATCTCCTGGAAGAGAAAGTGGGAGGAAATCTTGAAGACGTCGGAGTAGGCAAAGAGTTCATGGACGGAAATCAAATTGCACATTTAACACTTGAAAGCATCAACAACTGGGACCTCCTCCGGCTAAGAAGTTTCTGCATGTCAAAGGAAATCACTAACAAAGTGAAAAGACGACCCACAAATTTTGAAAAGATTTTAACTAATAAGTACTCAGACAAAGGCCTTCTATCTAGAGTCTACAAAGAACTAAAAACCATTAGGGTCCCAAAATTCAAAGACCCAATCCAGAAATGGGCATCTGAGATGAACACTCACTTCTCAGAGAAAGAAATACAGCAAGCCTACAAATACATGAAGAAATGCCCCCCATCGCTAGCTAC
>PVJA010000522.1:129697-167826 GCA_004027025.1 Myocastor coypus
AGCAACAAATGCTGGAGAGGCTGTGGGGAAAAAGGAACCCTTCTCCACTGCTGGTAGGAATGCAGATTGGTGCAACCATTATGGAAAGCAGTGTGGAGGATCCTTACAAAACTAGAATTGGAAGTTCCGTTCAATCCAGCTATCCCCCTACTGGGAATTTTCCCAGAAGAACTGAAAACTTCATACCATAGCGATATCTCTAATATTATTATCAATATAGTTTTATTAACATAATTTATGTTAACAATGTAACATTAATATTTTTATTGGTATAATTAGTATTAATATTATTATTAAGACTGGGACCCTTGACATCACAAAGCCATTCTGGGTCTCAGTCTTCTTGCATGTAAGACAGAAGCTGAGACCTGCTACCTATCCTAACCCTCACAACCACCTGGTGAGAGGGTATTGTTACTGTTCTTATTTCACAGGGGCAGAACTGGTGGTGCAGAGAGGTCAAATGCTTTGCTTTATGTCATAGTGAGGAAGTGGCAATACCAGGAATCCAGCCAGCCCTGATGTTGGGTAGATTGTCTCAGTTGCTCCAATGGTAGGGACCTGCTTGGGAGCAGGGGTAGCTATGGACAGGGGCTAGAAGGGAGGGATCAGAGGGGAAGGTCAGATGGTGAACGTCATCTACTGCCCTGCATCTTAGGCAGAGATGAACACTTCATCTGATGTGTTCCAGCCTCCCATTGCTGTCACAGGCCAAGATCCAGATCTTCAGTGATGACAGCTAGAGATTAAAAGGTCCCTTAGCTATCTAACGTCTGTATATTTGCTGTAAAGCAGACAGTAAAGTAGAAATCTATGAGGAGCTTCTACACTGTGTTCGAGAACATGGCTGATATAAATGTCATGTTCCCGCCCACCTACAAGGATGAGACAGACAGGAATCTGTTACGTGACGGAGCACTCTATGTATCATTCCTAAACTAGATCACTGGGTAGACCTGGGGCTTGAGAGTGCTGCCCTCAGATTACATACACGTAGGCCAGGGTGGTCGTGCTTACCTCTGGCAGGCCTAGCCACTTGTTCAAGACATCCTTTCCACAGTCCAACAGGACCAAGCCTCACATGCTAGAAGCTGAGCCATGGCTCAGTAAGCGCATCTGAGCCTGTCTGCCTAGCGCTTCCTCTAACCAGCACCAAACCCCATCACTCCAGGTATTAGCCAGAGTTTCCCATTGTCACAGAACAAAACATTTATGCCAAAAGGAAGTTGAAAGGAAGGAATGTTAAGACATTGTTATGAATTCAAGAGCTAGTCCAGGATTCACAGTTAGCTTGATGCAGGTGTCACAGATGCCTTCAGGATCGGGAGTTCCACTTCCTGTCTCTGAGCTCAGTGCTCTTCTGTGTATTGGGCCTGTTCTCAGGCAGGCTGTGTCCTTAGGGTGTTAGGTAGATATTATCATAACTCTAGCATTATAGCTTTTCACATTTACCTTCAGCGGAAAATGTTTCAGCCATTCTGGCGAATACTGCATTGCATTTCCTTGACTCTGATTGGATCATGTGCCTGTCATTTAGCAATCTCTGTGGCTAAGAAGATGCAGTGCATTGGTGGCATGTCTGTGTCACATGTTACATTCTGGATGTGGATAGAATCTAATTAAAAGCTAGAGACCAAATATGAAAAGCTGCTTCCCCCAAAGGAGCCCAAAGAAGGGGACATGGGTGCTGGTGGCTATGCTGTAAAAATGTTTGTTCCTGTAAATCTTTTTGATTTCTTCTCACTAGAAAATCTGTATGCACACTTCTGACCAGTTCCCAAGACAGGCATGTGTGTGCGTGTGTGCACATGTGTGCTAGGGCCATGTGCTTACACTGCTGTGACAGCTTATACCTAAACTTAATAGGTTGTAATTAAAGTTATAATTGGAGTCTTTGCCATATGGCTTGTGCTGTCAGGTACTGTGGTGTGCATTCTGTGACCTCGTCTTTGAAGTAACACTACTAGAGATTGTCACACTTCTAGTTAACAAAGCAAGAGAAGCAAACTCCAGGAAGAGAAGTGCTTTCCAAAGTCCTGTTGCTGGGAGAGAGCCTACATGAGAAGTCTCTAGTCTAGCGACCATGCTTGCTGCTGGATCACTCTGTCTCCTGGGCACATACTTACTTGGAAGACATTTGCATATGTATTAGTGTTTTTAATAGTCAAGGAGACAGTCCAGAAGAAACAGCAAAGTATTCTCCTTATTAGTGTCAAAACTTAACACAGTTGCAAACTGAATTCCCTCTGTGTGTGTGTGCATATACATTGGTCTACATGGTATTATAAGAACGGAAAGATTTGAATTCTTGATGGTGGTGTGAATTGATACTTGTTCTTTGCCTTTAGTTGCATCACTGCTGAGGCTGATGACGGATCTCTCTTGTTATTGTGGCTATAGTTATAACATCTGGAAGTGGAGGGTGCTGTACAATCTGAGACCACAGGTGTTGTAGGCTTAGTATTTTCCTGGCACATTATGTACAAAGGAAAATGCATCATAATCTTCTGGGCTAATAGCAATGCATAGAGGAGTGCATTTATAGTTTTAAGGCTCTTTCGTGGCAATATATTCTGGGCACTTAAAAATGTTTGCTATAAAATGATCTGACTGGGCTGGGGATATAGCTCAATGGCACAAGTTCTTACCTAGCAAGTGCAAGGTCCTGTGTTCAATTCCCAGTATGAAAAAATAAAAATTGGACATCCCAAAATGCACCAAATCTTATTAGAATGATCTGGCTCAAAGGGAACATTACTCAAACTGACCTTCTGAGCCTTGTCCTGGAGGCTTTCTCTCATAGACTCATCCTGTAGTTCTGCAAAATAGTTTTGATATATCCATCGAGTGTTTTGCTTCCTGCCCCCTGGATAGACAGTGCTTCTTTCCTCCTCCTCCTTCTTCTAAATGTATTTGGTACAAAGTCTCACTACACAGCTCAGACTAATAGTGGTCCTCCTGTTTTCAGCCTCTCCAGTGCTGAGATTACAGGTCTGTGCCACCATGCCCAGTCTCAATGGCTGGCTCAGCAAACTGACTAGCAGAGCTGGTGTGGCATGTGGTGTTGTACCCCAGTCCCTGTGCTTGCCTAAGTAGGTGCTTAAGTCCCCTGAGCTGTGTTGCTGGCCATACTTCTACTTTCTGGAGCATGCAACTAAAATTAATTCTTGTGCAAAAAGCAGTTGTTCACCGAGTATTTATGGTTCTGCTAGTTAACTCAGCATGTCATGAAGAAACTATCATTGTGTGTTTGGTGCTGCTCTAGGTGCACAGGTAGGGAGGCATTGTCTATGGCCTTGACCTTGGGGAACTCTCATTTGTACCTGGATTGTGTGAAGCAGTCACTCGAGCATTCCTAGGCTTCTCGCTGGCACACCCGCCCTGGGAGTCCTTTCTGTTGGACCTGGCACTTGACTTTTTCTTGACCTCCAGTCCTGGGAAGGAGGAAAATGTTCCCCCACTTGACTGCCCTTTTGCTAATGGCTCCAGGCAGAGACCCAAGAGAAATATTTCTTTTCTCACAGTGGAATTTATATTTTAGGTTTTTTATTCAAGACTCCTTTGGATGTAAGTCACAAAAAGTCATTCAAGTTAAAGAGAGGAGGAATCAGAAGACTAAAGTGGTAGTTTGTACAGCCAGAGAACTGACCTCATAGGGGCCGCTACCAGGGTTTAGTAACCTACTAGGTTCTGAGAAAGCTACAGTCAGCCTTCTCTCTGTGCTCTCTGCTTCCCTGCTTTCCCTGACTTTTCCTGAGCCTGGATCTATAGCTGCTTTCCTGAGTACACTGCTGGATTATGCTTCCAGAATTTACAGAGCCATGCTTGAGATGACCAGCAGAGATGAAGAATATTATTAAGAATAAATTCCTGGGGCCCGGCAGGATGGCTCAGTGGTCTAATGCGCCTGCTTAGGAAAGCTTGGGTGGCTACAGGGAACGCGGTTCAATCCCCAGCACCACATGCTGTGCCAGCCCTGCCCTCAGGGCAGGCTGAGCCGGCTATAAAAATAAATAAACAAACAAAAGTTCTGAAACAAGAAAAAAAAAATAATTCTTTTAAAAAAATAAATTCCTAACACTAGAGGAGAGAGTAATTGGGTTGGGAGTGTGCTCAGAGCCCCAGGAGAGGGGTATGAGAGGAATGGGGGTTCTGCACAGCCAACCAGGCTATAGGGTCTTTCTGTCTGATAGGTGGGGATGGGGGGCTGATCTTTGACAAATGTTACCATCCCAGAATATCAGTCACCTATAAGGAGAGGTCTCTAACTAGGGTTTATCAAGGAAATATGTTCTTTATCTCAGTTCAGGACATTTCTTCACACCAGCCAAGTACAGTTTCAGCTGACCTTTCTTTTCAGTCTTCACATCTAGGGGTAGAGAAACTCCTCTGCTTATGTGGTTTAAAGTATTTATTGTTTTAAAGCTTCCTGGGTCAGCCGAGTACCTAGAGATATAGAGTGTGATTATTAATTCCAGAGAATAGAAAATCATTAGTTGAGGTTAGTAAATCCCCTGTTACAGTAAGACTATTTATTCCAAGAAAATAAAGAGCCCTTCTCTTGACAGGGAAAACATTTGTACCAGTGCTTGGGCTGGTGATGGACCCCTCCAGGCTCATTCAGACTTGGCAGCTAGGCTCCGACTCCTCTCCCCTCAACTAAATTGAACGTAGGGGCTATTTTGGCGTGGTGATGAGAAGCTACTGTGTGCATGGGCATCATGTGACTTAATGTTGGCTTGCCTGGTGCTGGACCTGGCCTCCTTTGGGTGACACACAAAATAGACCTCTAAGGAGAAGGGGGGACGTTTACTCTTTTGGACCCTGAGTTTCAGCAATATCCAGGCCATTAAATATCTTCTCAAGGACAGAGTCTCAACATAGTACCTTCCTAGACACTGCTGTTAAGTCTTCCAGCTGCATACTCTGGGTCACATACGCTACAGCTGTATTACTGAGTTGCTGTTCTTGAATGTGAAAGCAGTTTACAGCCTTGATAAAAACTTGGAATGTACAGAAAGAAGAAAATGAGAAGCGTCTGTCAAGCCTTATATAGAGAATCATCAATGTAAACCTTTGGCATGTGCTTATTTGTCTGTCTTCTGTCTCTGTGTCCCAGAATGTATATTTTTAAAAAGATAGAAGCAAATGATGTGATGTTTAATACGGTGTACTGCTTTTTAAAACTGATATTATTGAGCACTCCACTCAATTCTTTTTCAATTTTATATAGAAGTACTGTCATTTCAAAACACTAGCCTGCTTAGTGTTCAGTCCAGTTAGTAAAACTTCTAGGCTGTGGATTTAGCACCACGATTAAGTTTCAGAACATTTCTGTCAGCCACTAAAATTCCAAGTTCCCGTTCCAGGCACCTGCTGGTCTGTGCACCTCTCTAGACACGTCTGCGTTGAACATGCTACAGGCATGGCAACACACTACTCGTTTCAGTGTTCCCAGAGGCTCACTGGGAAGTGTAGTATGAATTCTGGTAAACATTCCTTGCTCCAGAGAAAGGCAGGGCAGCAAAAGTGTCTTGCCTGCATGGCAAGAAGGCCGTAATTACAGATGTTAATGTGATTGTGAGAAAAAAATAAGGTGTCTGTTTTGCTATCTCACTGACCTCATCTTAGGGTCTGGATTATTAGTTTACTCTGAACCAAAGACTGTGTTACAAATGCTGATTTCCCCTATGAAGGTTACTTTGGCAACACAAAGCTAGAAAAACCTTCTATTTGGGGAGAGTGTGGCACAACAGAACCATTAGCGCAGGGATCAGGGCCTGTGACAAGCTCTTCTGTGTGCCAGGAATTCAAATACTTCCCCTTCCTTTTGTGCTCAGCTAATTAGAGATGTTCCTCAAACCATTTACTTTCTTCTTCTGCATTTAGAGGACTCCTCCCTTACCCACTAGCCCCCCCAAAAGCCCTTATTGGGTTTACAGCCTGTCTGCCTTCAGAAAAGTGGAAATGATGTAGTTCTTCTTTGGCTGGAACCTTGTTCATGAATTTCAAAGAGGAAAGCTTTTTACAAGTCACCTATTCTGTTTGCGTCAGCAGAAAGGAGACTTGTTTGAATGCTTGCACTCTGTCATCCTGAGTTCAAGTCATACATCTGTGTTGTTTTGAGGCAGGCCTGTCTCACAGAATCCGTGCACCCTTGTGAAGGGAGGGCATTCTACAACTCTGTACAAGAACCGTGTGGATGTGGGACGGGGGATGCCAGGCTCTGCCTCAGGACAGAGAGAGACCTCAACACAGTGTGCCCCCATTTTACTCTCCAGTCAGGATAGTGACTACTGACTATTCTGTCATAATAGTGATGCTTGGAATGTGAGATTAACATACCTTCCTACCTCTCAGTTTTCTTTTTCTTATTGAATTGATCTCTTATAAGCACTTCCATTTTGCAGATATTATACTTAAATTTAACATTCACACACATACTAGTGCATATATATATATATATATATATATATATATATATATAATGTACACATGTCATTTTCCTTCTAGAAAAACATGTTTTTGGCTTTGACCAGGTGATAGTGATAATGGTGTCTATTTTTAGGAGCACAGGCAACTGACTTACTGTCTATCCTTATCAAATTCCCTGTCTGAGTACTTGAATTCTAAAGGATCCTATACTCTCTTGGGCCCTAAATAAGATGTTTAAACTCATGTCATGAGGCCCTGTGTTTCTTTCATCAAAGCATATTCAGGCCTGAACTTAGTAGAAGTTTGGAGCTGATACCTCTGGAGACCTAGGAGGTTTCCCCAGATATGTGCTTGGCCTTAGCAGTGATGGTGGTCCTAGCTGGCCTACATCAGATTGTATAATAGTAGGGTGGGGTCCTAGGCCAGGGAGGGGGTCTTGTAAGGTCTGGATAAATAGTGGCCTCCTGGCTGGTTGTCTCTTCTTTTATCTCTTTCCTCAGTCTGAGTTTTCTTCCTGGTTTTGTAGGATGTCTGGACCAGCTGTTAATACTGACATTCAATTTTGCATTATCATTAAATGTAACATTTTTGGCTTTTAATTTTGTTTCTTCTGTGTTCTTGTGGTAGATTGATAACTGGTGGTCAGTGTGTAACACTCAGCTGAACTGAAGCAGTTCAGTGCTGTGCATGGGAAGTCTGCCTGAGGACTGTTGCCTACAGCATGAGAGACAGAACTAGAGAAGAAAAAAAGTTGTTGAGCAGCTGTTGGAGACTTTAGGGAACTCTAGGGAGCTCTTGGTTCTGTTGGTTCTGTTGGAGGAGCTTGTCATGCTGGCTTTTCTGATAAACTCTGGTGTTCTTATCACTGAAAGAGCTTGAGATCTGGTTATCAATGGGGATGGATCAGGTTCACTTTGAGGGATATCTGATTCTAACCATCACTTCCTGGCTCCAGAGGGTAAGATGGTGCATGATTCAGTCTCCTAAAGAAGTGATTATGCTGGCTTTCTTGACAGAAACCTGGATGTTCTCATCATCTGAGGAGCTTGGGGTCTCACTGTCACTGAGGATGGCTGTGGTACCTTTTTGGGGCACTTTGGTTGTTCCTTTTGAGTATTGCTTCCTGGCTCCAGGTCAGATCCCCCAGCCTGCTAGCATAGATCCTTCATCCTAGTGGCACAGACTTTCTAGCTTCCACCACTGACCTTTATGTCTTCTTAGCACAGATCTGTGAAATACACATCTATGTGAGGCATTATTGTGGGCTCTTGGCCTCCAGTTGGACTGGTGGGAGGCAGTGTTATGGGCTCTAGGTCTTCAGCTGGACTCATGCAGGGGATTGCCATGGGATCCAGGCCCTTAACTGGATTCTTTGGCCTCTAGTGTATGGACAGATTTCCTGCACTTTTTTTGTGTGTGTATGACTCTTTTTTTTTTTTTTTTTGTATGACTGTGTAACTATTAGAAAATAATTGTACAATTAAGTGTTCTGCATTATAGTGTTTTCCCCTTGCAAAATCCCAAACCAAAGTCAGTTTGGATAAATAGTAGTTCTCCCAAGTTGTTATCCACATACACAGCTGTGTACATTCTAGTCCTTTTGTCTGGTGGGCTCAGTGGTGATTTGGGGGGTTAATGTGCACTGTTATGGACTTAGTGTGTGATGACAAGTGAGGCCACCCTAGCCTCACTCTCAGTGATTGTGGTGTCAGGTTTAAGTATCACTCAGGCAATGGTGATGGTGATACAGTTGGGAGGGGCAGCACTGGCACTGCTCTGGCTGCTGCCATTGACAGACCCATGCCAATTCTCAGGGCCTAGCTTGCATCCTTTTTCCCTAGGAAACTTCCCCTGCTCCTACTCTCCCTTTTGTAGCCCTTGGCTTTTGTGATACTCTTCTTTGCACTTAGCATATTCTGCTTTGGGCTATGATTTAAATGTTCATCATATATGTGTTTTCACAGTATTTTAAAATGCTTTATATTTTAAATATCAGTTTATACTCCAGTAAAATATATATATGTATATATGTATATATATGTATATATGTACATATATACATATATATTTTACTGGAGTATAAACTGATATTTATGTTATTTATAAATATCAGTATAAACTGATATTTATGTTATATTTATGTTATTTATGATATATATGTTATTTGACTCCTGCAAGGAACAGGCTTTGCTTTCTTGTACAGATCTCAGCTCTTTACCCCATCTCATCCTGCCACCTCATAGAAGTTGAGAATGACCCATCGTCTTGGCTGGCCAGTTACTGCAGAAAACAGATAAGTTATTGGAAACGACATAGTCTGTTCTCTTAGTTGTTTGGTGAGTGTTAGTGATTGTCAGATATTCTATGAGGTGCCCATGGTGGACAAAACATAGTCCTTGGGGAGATGGGTGATAAGCCTAAGTAGAAAAATTACTAATTGTGAATATACTGCTGCATGATGCCTTACAGGGAGATGGGATAGCAAATGAGATGTGGGAAGACCTCTCCAAGAGTGAGGCCTGTGAGCCCAGGCCAATGGGAAGAGGACAATCTTCTGATGAGAGACAGCGGAGGGAAATAGAAAACCAAGGATGTTAGGATGGAAAGAGCATGCAGATGGGGTGAGACTGAAGCTGTAAGCCAGTGGGCTGACACAAGGCCAGAGAAGAAGCAGGATCTGGAGTGACTACTGGGGCCTCACAGGCCCTGCTTTGGCAGTGCCACTTCCAGTATTAAAGGAGAGATGGCAAATGTATTGAATGTGGAAGAATGATATGATCTAAGTTAGGTAAATCACAGAGTCCATAAATAGTGGCTCTTCAGCAACCAAATAAAATTAAATAGAGGAGGGATATGAGGGGCATTGAGTGGTCTGCTAGGAGTTTGTGGCTGATGGGGATGCGGCTAAGGCAAGGATTTCCTGCCAGCTCATCTCTCAAGGGATCCCTTTCAAGGTCTGATTATGCTACTGCGTATCCCAGAAGAGAGTGAGAACTTTTTGGCCAAACCTTGGTGCATCCTTAAGTTGAACAGATTTGGAAGACAGAAGATGCCGGGGTACCTTAATTACTCTTCTCTTATTGCTGGGACAAATACCCTACACTCATAATGAGGGAAGGAAAGGTTTATTTAGCTCACAGTTACTGGAGGTTTTAGTGCATACTCAGCTGGCTCCAAGACAGGGTGGCTCGTGGCTGAGGGCAATCTTTTATGGGGGCAGGCAAAGAGCAAGAGAGCAGGGAGAGGTAACAGCAGCTCAAGCAGCTAACTTCTCTTCCTTTACATTGAAATGGAAATCACCTGCCCCAGGGGAGGTGCAATGCCCACACCCACAATAATCAATTACAAATTCCAGAAGCCACCCCATGGTTACATGAGGCTTTGGGGGGGACACCTATACACAAACCATAACACAAGGTTTATTTTAATTTTGCAGAACTGAGGATTGAATTTAGGCCCTTGTGATTGCCAAGCAAGCACTTATTCTACTTAACTATCTTCCCAGCCCCTGCCCCAGGGTTTAGATCTAGAATTTCCTCCCAAATTCTCATGAGCCTGTAGATAGGATTTTGGGGTGTGGTTGGCCCATGGGGGTGACAGTCATTAGTAGAGTAGGCCATTGTTGAATTCCATAGCTGAGTGTGCTGTTGGGTGGTGGGGCCTTATCATGAGAGCTGCATCTCCACCGGCATAAACCTGGAGTATCTCACACCCTGGCTTCTCTCTGCTCTGCTTCCTGGTTGTCATGACATGCCCTCTACCCAGGTCCTTCTACTGTGCCATTTCTGCCTGGGAGTGAGCCAGCCGTGCAGTGAAAATGGGAGGCACAATAAACCTGTTCACCTCTAAATTGTAGGTACGGCATATTTCTGTTCCAGCTATGTTATGACAAAGTAACCTAAGATGAAAACATTTTAAGCATGTCCTCCATCACCTCACTCACTGGCTAGATGACCGGGCTCAAGAAGGGAAGAGACTTCCCTGGGACCTGCAGCTGCAACCTTGCCGATTGCCTCACAGTTTCTTTTCCTCAAAGGCAGAAATACTGTTTGAGCTCAGGTGAAATCCTGTGACGATTGCGCAGCTGAGTGGGAAGGGGGGTATCACAAAACCTCAGCAACGCCCAGGAGCATCCTAGATTTGCCATCAGACTGGGAATCTGAATCCCAGTCCTATTTTCTGATTATAATACTTTTGGGCAATTCATTTAACCTTTCTGGTTTTCACTTGTAATGTTTCTCATACCTACCTACCTTAGAGAAATGCCAATAAAGTTAATGGTATATGATGCACATGGCGCTTACTCTACTGCCTCATCATGTGATAGGTACTCAATGAATAGAAAGATAAAGCATCACTCAGCTTGGCACCTGACACCCTTAGATACAGCTTACCAATCTGAGGGTAATGTAGAGCTGGTTATGTTTCTACAGTCGCACACAAGCCTTTCCTGGCAAATTGTGCTGGGTTTGGAGTGAATTAAGAATGATGAACTCTTGTGAGCATGAGCTCCTTTCTCCATCTCTGTCTCCACTGCTCCTACCTGGCACAGTGGTTTTCAATGTTAATTAGCTGAAGTGTTGCATAGGTGGCTCATTTGCTGTCAAGAACTTAAAGCACGTTGTGTACCCACCGATCACGCTTGTACCTATATCCATTTTTGATTTGTGGCCCCAGCTTTCCATGTGGATTTTCACAAGTGATCTGGTGGTAGGTTGGGACCAGTGTCAAGTCTTTAAGTGCTGATATAGTTAAGGAGTCAGTTATACTGGCTTTCTTCTAATCTAACTATAGAGTCAGTGTTGATTTGCAATTTGGGAGAAGCTGGTGAAAGGAGCCAGGAGATGCAGGAGGGATGTAGGTATGGAGCCTTCACCTTGAAAGTCACCCATCATTGGCCTCCTGTACCCTGCAGTATCTGGGGAGCAGTGAGTCAGCCAGCCAAAGGTGCTAAGTAGAAACAGTGAGCAGGCAAATGACAGGAACATAAATATTACGAATTGTGTCCACAGGTCATCCCTTTGCCCCTGTCCTTTGGGCAGCTCATCATGATGGAAGAGCTAATTTTCAGCAGTAGTGCCTGGTGGAAGCCTGGCAGAGCAGAGGTGAGGTCCCGACGAGAGTCACTGTGTGACACGCAATAATGGCCCATCTGGCTCCAGCTGCATGATAGATGAATCTCCACTGAGCCTAGTCTGAGGGTCAGGGGAGTCTGTTGTGCAGATGGGAAGAGAGATGGGAGCTGCAAATCATTTGGACCCCGTAGCTTTTCTTTCTACTGTTTGTTTAAGCGCTTCCAGATCTTAATCTAGATTGATGGGGATGAGACCAGTGGGTAATCCCTTGAGTGTGCCACGGAGATGGCTTCCCAAGCTTGTGTCACAGTGCAGAGTTTGAACACCAAGAGATATGATAGGAGAGAAGCCACTGAAGCAGCAGTGTAGACAGATACCCTGCAAAAATAAACTAAGAAGGTGTGCAGGGGCACAAGAGCACGCGGGCACACTGATAACTGGAGTTGCCCTCATCTCCCCCATTCCATGCATGTGATTGCTTACCATTTTATTTCTGAAGCAGTACCCCTCCGCTCAAGTCAGATACTTTTTCTAAGGTTTAGTTTTTAAAAATTGAGCTATTAAATGCATGCTGTATAAATAAGCTGGGGGAAAAGTTCCAGTGTTCTTGAAGACTTTAACTGAATTTCTAGAATGACTGGCAACTGAATTCATCAAGCTTATCCACAGAAACAAAATTAATAGTACATATTTAAAATATATGTAAAAATACACTCTCTGTGTGTGAGGTGGCTCCTGCGGTAAGGGGGAAGCCTGAGTTTTGCAGTTAGCAAACTGGAGACCCGTAAGAGCTGACAGTGTGAGCTGCAGCCCTGATCCCGGCAGCTTCAGCCTCCAAGGAAGCCTGTTTCCCTGTTCAGATGACAAGGCAGCGAAAGACTATCGCCCCGCTCCAGGAGCCAGGTGGAGAGATGCTTCTTACTCAGATTGCTTTTTCTATTCAGGCCTTCAATTGATCAATGATGACCTCCAACCCATTAGGGAGGACAATCTGCTATATTTGATCCACATGTTAATCTCCTCCAGCAGCAGCTGCATAGATACAGCAGAAATACGGCCACCTGGTGACCCAGCCAGGGTGACACATAAAATTCAACATTGTAGCCTCCAAAGTCTCAGCTGGGGGAAAACGTAACAATTTAAAGTAAGTGTATGACTTTGTACATCACCTCTAATTTGCTAGGATTTTAAAGTAACAAAAAAGGGGTTTGGGAGATAGCTCAGTAGCATAAGTGCTTGCCTGGCAAGTGCAGGGACCTGAGTTCAATCCCTGCCTCCGCCCAAATAAATAAAATAAAATAACAAAAAGACAGCTTTTAAAGATCTTCTAGTACATGGAGATGATGTGGTTTGGTACTGGGATTTTTTTTTTGTATTTAAGGAAAAGTCTACAGGGTATTTAGGATCTGACTACTAGATTGGGCTCATAGTAATCTGCCTGTTTATAGCCTCCCCAGAGAGTCTGATGATGTGGCTTGGAAGTAGTGATGCAGAGGGATTGGGTTGCTGGCATAGCTAAGTGGATTACTACTTGTGTGGTCCTGACAAGTTTGCTAGCTTCTCTAAGCCTCTGTCAGAAGGCACGAAGTGACAACAGCGCTAGCTCCTGAGGTCCTTAGCAGGAATAGCTAAGGTCATACATGTAAAGCTCTTTGCATTGCCCTTTCAGCTGGCGGGCTGGTTGTTCTTGCCACTGTGTTCTGTGTTTAGGAGGAGACTGTGTGAGCATTTACTAGGTGAGCCCCGTGTGCCTGGCATGGAACTAAATGTTTTATGTGCTTGTGTCCCTTATGTTCTGTCCCCTCAGGAGCAAGGTGCTAGTCTTAGCATCTGATTTGTTTTACCCCTAGAAAACTCTCAGGATCATGTTTTCTCTTCTGAATTTTTCTTTCATTATTTAAATGAGAAGTTTATCTTTGGGGGGAGGTAGTAGGTCACCCTGATGAACTGTCACTTTCCTAAGCTCATCTTCCTTTTGGTATCTCTGTCTCTGGGCTGCCATTCAGGATGGGGATTTGGAAGCCAGGCCTCAGTGGTGACATCAGCCTAGGAACCCAGGAATCTGAGCAGGTCTGGCATCCATGTGGGTGGGATTTATAGAGGCTGTGAAGTCAGTTTCCTCACATGTGTGTCCATCAGCGAAATCATTTGTTATGCTTGGTCTCTGGTGATTAGCAAAGGGGAGTCTGATTATTAGCTGGATGTCAGGCAGCAGACAAGACTGTGATGAGCTGCTGCTGTTTTGACCTGAAATTGAATCATGATTAAATATGAATAATAGATTTCAAACTATGATCCTAAGTATCTGTTACGGTTTATATCTAGTTGTTTCCCCAAAGCCTCATGTAAATCATGGCGCAGTCAGAAGTGCAGCTCGAAGGCTTGGGGCAAGAGAGAGGTGGGGCCAGAGAGGAGTGGACCCTTAAAATGATAGCATGTGTCCCCTCCAAGGCCTGGTAGCCTCCTTTGGAGGTATGGAGTAGATCATCCTAGATACGGCAGCACCTCAGCCTCTCCTGCAGACCCTATAGAGTAGGGGCAGTGTCTTGAAACCTCCAGGAACTGTGCTAAATAAACCTTTTCCTTCCTTAAGCTTCTGTGTCAGGTATCTGTCCTGGCATGAGAGAAGAGTATCTATAGGAACAGTATGGTCATGTTCTTTCCTCTTGCTTGGACTTTTATTCTAAACTGTTTCTGTGACTTAAGAATGCAGATACCTTTTCCAGTTGATAAGACCCACTGTAGAAAAGACAGAGAGATGTGTGTTTCTTGTTCCTTCTGTGTATGCATGGTGGGGGTGAGAGGGACTGTCCAACTGTGTTCATTTCCCTACAACAACCTTAGAACCTGTGTGTCTTATCATTGCCCATTTTGTAGAGGAGAAACTGGAAGCCTGGCCTGGTTATTTGCTTTGCCTAGGGTCATATAGCTTATATGTAAAAAATAAGACTATATTTAAGTAATGTACTGGCCTATTGGGACAAAAAGCCCCATGACAGTGATGGTGAACCTTTTGAAGCATTCACTGATAAGACAATGTGCTGCTGGGTGTGTGCCATAGGTTTGCCACCTCTGCACTGTGATATCTTTTAGATTCCAAGAGTTGTAAGAGTCTGAGCTTCTTCCTCTAAATTATTTTCCTCCTTTCTGGGAGATTGAGGGAAAGCATCTCAACAGCTGGAGCTTCGTTTTCCTGACTCTGAAATAGATCTCCTTGTGTTGGCAAGTACTGGTGTAATAGGGGTAATTAATACCTCAACATTTTGTACTTAATATCTATTTATTGTAAGTGGCTTATAAGCTGAAAATGAACCAATGTTATTTTATAGCAGTAAAGGGTTATTAAAATATTTAGTTCTCTGTTGTCTGAAACATTTCTATTGTTGATACCCAATTGATAGTCATTGTTGATGCTTATGACAAAGTTCCTTGGGAGCAAGCAGCATTTTAGGCGAGCAGATAATCCTTAGCTACCCTACATGGTAGCCAGTGCTGTGGTGGTAGAGCTAGGCAGGAAGTTAGTCTCACTCACGATTTTATGCTTCTACCAATGCTCTATCCGTGCCTTTGGAAAAAGCAGAGTGCTTGAGCTCTTTAAGAAGTTTCATTTGAATCCATGATGAATACAAATGATTGTTTTTTAGAATTTAAGTGAAGTGTATTCAGAGCGATGTTCTTTTGGACAATATCTCATCAGAAACAATGAGGGTTAATGCACCCCATTTGATGACATCCCTAGAGAAATTATTTGGTTGAGTTTCACAGTGGACATAAACACAATGAAATGATAGATGAGACAAATTCAGGTAATCTCCAGATTAAAATTCTGAACAGTGAAATAGCATCTTACATGAAAGGTTGAATTTCTTGATAAGCTCCAAATTATATTCCCACCTTATTTAAGAATATGTGTTGGCAGGTTTAACAAGATCTTGGCACATTCTAATTTGAGATTTATTATAAGATGTGTGCATGTTTAATAGGGGCTTAATTATTCATATCCACATCTTCCTGACAGTAACTTACTTCAGTTTTAGATAAATTCTTGGCACATTGGGGAATATTGGCTTCTGCTGTTAAAAAGATTCAGTGAAAGGAAAACCAAATGCATATGCAAGAAATTACCCAGGCAGCCAGCTCCACTCAGGCTGGGGTCCACTTGTATACATTTGTCCAAAACATTCTTTCCTGTCGCTGGATATCGAGGCAACCCAGGGGCTTTCAAAGAGCTCAGGATTTGGAATGAGACTGCCTGAGATCAATCCCAGTTGTGTCCTCAGGGCTGTGCAGCCTTGGCCTGATTTCTTAATGACTTGGAGCTTCAGATCTTTGTGTATACAGAGCGAGTCCCCAGTTGCTTCTCACAGTGGGTTGACGTGAAGATGAGTGGAAATATTTGTGAAGTGGGAAGCGCAGGGCATGGGATGGGGGTGCTGAGTGGAAGCTGCTTGCCTACATTTCCTCTCCTGCCACCATCTTGAACAGAGAACAGTGATAATTAGTTTTTATAGAAATTAGACATGGTGAGAATAACTAAGGCAGTGCTGGAATGTAGAGAGGTACACTGGAGGTGTCTGCTGGTGAGCGTGACTTGGTGGAGCCATTGCAGATGTAAATTTGTTGACACCGATTCAGGCTAAATGGCCCAATGGCCTTTATCTCCACTTTTTCCTTTGCCTTATTCACTTATGGTTTGGCTTTTTTTTTTTTTTTTTTTCTCAGTAGAAATGTTGTTTAGTTAAATTCTATATTGTTTCTATTTTTTATTACTATATTTACTCTTTTTAAAAATTTAAAATTTAAAAATAAAAACAAAAATAATACCATTCCAAAAGATCTGAGGTTCACTGGAGTACCCACATTTTTTTTTTTTTCCTGTGAACTTATGTTGCCCATTAAAAAAAAAAAAAAAGAAAAGAAATCATAGGTGAGTTTCCTATGAATTGTTACACCCATTACTCTGTAGTTTATTCAGCAGAATCATTTTCTATATATCTCTTGTTGAATATCCATGTATGAGTTTGTGCCCATCTTCCCCTTGAATTTGAATGCTAGGAAGGCAGAGTCCTTGACTAATTCCTTCCTTGTTTTATACCAACACCAGGCGGTGCTCTGTCTTGCATGGCATGGGTGCTTCATAAATAGCTGTGTATTACATTGCAAGGTTGTCTTGACACAGTTCTGTTTTGCCAAAAGATTCCTGTGAGTTGGACTCTCAGGACCTATATGTTCAGAGATTAGTCTGAGAGAAGGCACAGTGTACTGAAAGATGAATCTGTATGCAATTCTGATTCCCTTGACGAGGCCTGGGCAGAATGCTGTACCACAGCTACTAAACATGTAAGATATTGATCACCAAGGCACAGCAGCCAGTGGCTTCCTGGTGGTAGAAGGCCAGTATTTCTCTGAGTTGGGGAAAGGGTGTAATGCTAGGAAGGGTGAATGTGTTTTATGTATCGAAAACACATAGGGGCTGGGGAGATAGCTCAGTGGCCTAAGTGCCTGCCTGGCAAGTGCAAGGACCTGAGTTAAATCCCTGTGTAGGCCCTGAAACCCTAGATGTGCTGTGCTGGCCACCAAAACTAGGCATTTTAGCATACACTTGTAATCCCAGTTCTGGAAGGCTGAGATAGGAGGACCACTATGAGCCGAGCTGCAAAGTGAGATATTGTACTAAATAAATAAAAATAAATAAATAGAAGATTAAAAAAAAAAAAAAAAAAAACACGTGGAGCCAATACCACAGCCTACTGGTTGATTGTTTTCTAATAAGGAAATTCTATGCTTATTGTTTGAATTATAAAAATGTTTTTATTTTAAAAGGGTCTACTATTATCCATGAAGGTAGCTTACTCTTATGATGTGTTATCATGGTTTCCCCACTCCCAACCCCCATCTGGTGTCTCCCAGGGATGATGGGGGAGTACCAGTTTATTGTTAGTACTTTCAAATAATGCTTTTGTATGTTTTCACAATTATCTGTCCCGCTCAAGGGCTGAAGTTGGGTCAGTGGATGTCAGGCTTCTGTGGCCAGTGCAAACCTCTCATGCTATTTTTGAGGACCAAGCCACCAGATTTGTCCACATAACTTAGTGTTGATGATACTTTGTTCTCTGCCCCTTTGGAAGCTACACTTAGGAATGGAAAAACATTCTCAAGAAAAGAGCTGTTGTCAGATGCCTCTGATAATTCTGGCTTACACAGGAGGTATAGCTTCTGTTTCATGATTGTGGTAAAACTGTAATGATGTGACATTTGCCTTCTTAAATTGTTCAGTGTTCTGTATGATATTGATAACATTTTACAAACTGATAACATTTTGTAGTTGATTTTTAACTTTATATCTTGCATGATTGAACAGCAACTCCCATCCTCCCCCATCCCTGTTCTGCCGTCTTAGGAAACCACCATGATGATTTTGTGTGACTGCTGTACTTTAGTATCTCATGTAAGCGGAATCTTTCAGTATCTGTCTTGCTTTGACTCATTTATTTTACTTAACATAATGTCCTCCAAATTCATCCATATCATATCATATATGACAAGGTTTTACTTATTTATTTATTTAGTATGTTTGTGTATGCATTTAGTACAGGGTCTACAGTGTCTCACTGCACAGATTGAATTCATAATGATCCTTCTGTTTTCAGCATCTCAAGTGCTGGGATCACAGGTGTGCACCACCACACCCAGTTTCAGTCTTCATCTCAATGCCTGGGGCAGAGCCAGCATGGCATGGGGAAGGAACCCCAGTCCCCTATGCTTGCCTAAGCAAGCGTTTTAGTCTGCTGAGCTATCTGGCTGGCCCTATGTTCAGTCTTCTTATTAGAAGGTTTTTTGTTTGTTTGTTTGTTTGTTTTTGTTTTTTAACTGGCTCAGGCAGCCTTAAGGGCAGGTCTCATGCTCCATGTAGAGATGGGGATCAAACCATGGTCCCCAATGCCTGAGTGACTTTGTGGAATCATGCACTTTAATCAGCGGAGCTACCTGGCAAGCCCCCTGCAGCCTTCTTTTTAAAGGCTGAATGTATGTATTTACCATGTCTTGTTTTTCATAAATTCATTCATAAATAGAGATTTTCATTGTGAATAATGTGGTACTGAACATCAGAGTACAGAATCTTTGAGATTCTGATTTTAATTCTTTTGCATAAATACTTGGAAGCAAATTTCTGAATCATATGGTAGCTCTAGATTTCTAATTCTGAAAACACTCCATACTTTATTTTTGTAGCAGTTGCCCCATTTTACATGCTCATCAGTAGTGTACATGTGCTCTCTTTTTCTTCACATCTCTGCTAGCTTTTTGCTTTTCTTTTTATGTGCATGCCATTCTAACATGTGTGAGGCGATAGGTTGTAGTTTTGATTTGCACTTACTTGGTTGTTAGTAATATTTTACTATCCTTGGCCAGTCCTTGGCATGCCTTCCTTACAGAAATGTTTGTCCATTTTTAATCAGTTGCTTTTCTGTTATTGAATTGCAGAGCTTATGTTTTAGATATTAGTACCTAAACAGATCTATGGCTTGTAAACATTCTCTTTTCATTCTGTAGGTTCTTTTCACTAGCCTGCTTCCTATGTGACACAGAAGCTTTCTTATTTGACATGGTGCCACTTATCTATATTTGTTGCTAATGTCTGAGCTTTTAGGTTCATACCCAAGAAATTATGCCAAGACTGAGTTTACATAGCTTTCCCTTCATTTTATTTGATGAGTTTTAGGGTTTGGGGTCTTACAGTGAGTTTTTAACCCTTTTGACTAGTTTTTGTGTATATTGTAGGAGAAGGGCCTGGTTTACTCTGTTGTTCTTGAGTAAGATTTCCTACCATCATTGTCAGAGACTCTTCTATACTGTATATTCATGACACCATGGTCAAAGACCACTACTTACTACCTATGCATCAGCATATATGCATTTCCTTATATCCCTGTCATATGGCTTTGATTGCTATAATGTGTTCTGTTTCAGAACCTTTGTTTGTTTATTCACTCATTTTCATGGCCGGCTCAGCCCGCCCCGAGGGCAGGGCTGGCGCAGCATGTGGTGCTGGGGATCGAACCGCAGTCCCTGAAGCCGCCCAAGTTTTTCCAAGCAGGCGCTTTAGACCAGGCCCAACTATAATGTGTTCTGAAGTCAAGGAATCCTCCATTTTGTTCCTTTCTCAGGGGTATTTCAGCACTTCAGTATCTTTCATGGTTGCATTAAAATATTAGTTGTTTATTTCTAAATTTTTTAAAAAACAGAATGTGCCATTGAGATTTTAAGAGAAGTTGGGTTGAATTTGCTCTTTGTTTTTAGTAGTGTGGACATTTTGACAATATTGTTTTAGACATCAATAAATGATGTATTTCCTTTTATTTGTCTTTAGTTTCTTTAGCAATATATTTAAGTCTACAAGTCCTGCTTCTTAGTTTATTTGTAATTTATTAGTTTTCATGCTGTTATAAATGGGATTGGTTTTTTGGATTGTTCAGTGTTAATGTTTATAGTACAGTGTGGTTTTGCCCATTATTTGTCTCTGAGTTTTTATTGTTGTAGAGTAAGATGAGCTGGCTCTCTTGCTTTTGGAAGTCAGGGATCTCTGGGGTGGGAGGTTAGTCTGTTTCCTTCCTCAGTCACAGGCTTGTGGCTATGCAGGATGGCACTGGTGGTGGGCCTGAGCAAATCAGGGTGTGGGGCATGATCCTAGGCATCTAGTGCGTAACACTACAGAGTGGGTGATCCAAATGTTCTTGGTGATGGTGATGCTCATGGAGAAGGGACCTGGCTCTCCTTGGCCAGATCTCCACTTTCTAGCCCTCACTGTACTTGCTTGGTGGTGGCAAGCTTCAAGCCCATGTGCTTGTGATAAATCATCCCAATGTATTAAAGTAATTATGGGTCTTCAGGTTATTGGGCCTCATCTCATGCATCTGTTTTTTATTTTTACCTTCTGGCAATACTTGACATTAAACTATGGCCTTCACACTGAGCTACATCCATATCCCCTTTCATTTCATTTAAAATTTTTAAGAGAGGATGTCATCAAGTCCCTTCAGTTGGTCTCAAACTTGCAGCCCCCCATCTGCTCTCCACATGCTGGTTGCAGGTATGCACCACTATTCTGGGTACTTATTTGTTTTGATCAGGAAACAAAAGCAGTCCTGTACCACTGCCATTCAGTATACATGCATGGACATGGGGGCTGCACCTCGGATTTTGCCTTTATTAGTTCTATCAACTTCTCATGAAATCTGTAGGGTTTTCCACATGTAAAGTCACATAATCTCTGAGTAACAATGATTTGACTTCTTCTTCTTCTTTTTTTTTTTTTTTTTCTACTTTATGCCCTTTAAATTTCTTTTACTTGCTTAATTTCTCTGTGTTTTGGTTCCATGTGGTAAGACTGGGCATCTTTGTCTTTTTCTATGTCTAACAGGAAACATCTCTAGGATTTTATCATTGAGTATGATAACCTTGGACTTGATGTTGAAGGAATTTCCTTTCAGTCTCCCCTTTCTGAGTATTGTTTTGGAATGACAAAGTGTTGAATTTCATCAAATGCCCTTGCAGTATTCATGGAGATGATCATGTGATTTTTAACCTCATGATTTTTAACCCATGTGAATGTGGGCTGTCACTCTGATTGGTATAGTTTGAATGATCCTTGCATCTCAGGGACCAGTATCCCCTTGTGTTCATGTATGAACCATTCCAGGTGCTACTGAACCAATTAGGTAGGACTTTGTTGACATTGTTAGTGTCTGTATTTATTAGGATCACTGGCCTGCAGTTTTGTTTTCTCATAAAGTCTCTATCTTTGTTATTATAGTTGTTAGTTTGTAAAATAAGTTTGGAATGTTTCCTTCTCAACTTTTTGAAGGTTTGAGGATTACTATTAGTTATTCTTTACATGTTTACTAAAATTGACCAGGGAGTCTAGCAGGTCCATGACTTTTGTTAGTTGGAAAGTTTTTGAATGTAGACTCAATTTCTTTATGAATTACAGATCTGTCCAAATTTTCTGTTTTTCTATGTTTCAGTCTTCAGTAGATTGTATGTTTGTAAGAATTTATTCAGTTTTCTGGGATTAGTCAATTTGTTTTCAGTTCTGTTGTTGGGAAGTTATTTGTAGTATTTGATTGTCCTTGTTATTTCTAAAAAATCATTACTAATGTTACAGTTTTTCATTTTGTATTTTAGTAATTTGAGTTATTTCCCTTGTTAATCTTATAGTAAACAATTAAACTATTGTTATGTTGATTTTCAAGTACATAATACATTGTAATAAGCTATTGTTACTATGTTGTACACTAGACTTCTAGAACTTATTGTTTCTATTCAAAATTCTGCATCCTTCTATTTGAAATTTTGTATCCTTTGACCAATATTGCCCTGTCTCCCAATTATGGTCACTACCATTCCATTCTACTTTTATTCATTTGATTTTTTTTTAAGTGTACAGTGGAAGTGAGGTAATGAGCTTTTGTTTTCCTGTGCCTGAGTAATTACATGTAACATTGTATCCTGGAGAATCAACCTTGTTGCAAATGACACTGTTACCTCTCTCCTTCCCTCTCCTCCTTTCATAGCAGGAATTGAGCTCAGTGTCAGCAAGGCAGCCTGAGCTATTATATCACTACCCCTTCCTTCTTTTTCAAGGATGAGCAATATTTTATCATGTTTGTATGCTACATTCTCTTTATTCAACCACTGATGAATACTTAGGTTGACTTTATATCTTGAATTTTGTGACTTGTTGCAATAACTATGGGAGTAGATATGTCTCTTCAGCATACTGATAGTTTCTTTTGATCACATATGCAGTAGTGGGACTGCTACATCACACACAGCTGTATATTTAATATTCTGAGGAACCACTGTTCGCAATCTTGGCTGTACTAATTTACACTATGTCCAACAGTGTGGAAGTGTTTCCTTTCCTCCATATCCTTAATAACACGTTACCTTTCAAATTCCAGGGAACTGCGATTCTAACAAGTGTGAGGTGATGTATTATTGCAGCTTTAACTTGCATTTGCTGGATTATTAAGGACATTGAACATTTTCATCCCTGTGGTTGTCTATGGGATGGGCATCTATGTAACTGGTACCAATGTCTGCTTCATATATTTGGGTTCTCTGACTCAGAATGTATGTGTATTTGTGATAATTATATTAGATATTTCAGGCAGCATGACCTTTTATAATTGTATAATCTCATTCTTTGTTTTGAGAGTTTTAAAGTAGTGTCTGCCTCTTCTGACACAACTATGTCTGTCTTCCCTCTCAAATACCATTTTTACAAACTACCATTTGTATCTTTTCTTTTTTAGTCTGTGTATTTTCTTAAATTTGAAGTGAGTCCCTTGTTGATAACATTGAATTTGGTCTTTTGTATTCATTCAGCTACCCTGAAAGTTTAATCTGCTTACCTTTAAAATAATTATTGATTGGAAAGAACTTGGGCTTAATATTGCTGTTTTGGTAATTGTTCTCTGTGTGTGCAGCATTTTTTGTTCTTTTTTCATTTATTTATTGCTTTCTGTAATATATATATATATATATATATATATATATATATATATATATATATATATATAATGTATCATCTACTGGCCTGAGGCCTGCAAAACTGCACCTGAGAAATACGTGGTAGCCTTATTGTGACTCCTCTGTATGCGAGCCACTTTCTTCTTGTTGCTTCCTCTCATCTGCTGTAGTCTGGCTTTGACAATCTGAGTATAACGTTTCCCTGCGGGAACTTACCTGGGCTTATTCTAAGTGGGATTTATTGGCTTTCTTGGAGCTCAATGTTCACTTGTATTCAGAGTTGGGATATTTTTACTCACTATTAGTAAAAGTAAGTTTTTGGTCCTGTTATCTCTCTTTTAAAATATACTATATTATTTTACAACATAATAATGAGCATATTGGTCTACTTCATAGTGTGGCATAGTCCCTTAGGTTTTCTTTGCTTTTTTTCATTCTCTTTTTCTTTTCGCTTGTATGACTAATTCCAAATTACCCATCTTTCAGCCCATTAATTCTCTTTGATGAGTATTTAATTCACTTATTGTGTTATTAAGCTCTAAAAAATTGTCATTCTTTTAAAAATTTCTGACTCTTTGTTAGTGTGCTCCTTCTGTCTGTGTGTGGCTTGAGATCTTGGATCAATAGATTATTCTGAATTCTTTGTCAGGTGATCCACTTACCTCTATTTTATTTTAAGGTCAGTTTCTGGAGGTTTAGTTTATAACCTTTTTAAGGTCATGTTTCCCTGTTTCTTTGTATACTTTACAACTTTGTATTGGGATCTGCATTTGAAAATAGTCACTTCTTTTTTTCTGTATTTAGTACAAGGTTTACAGCATCTCACTATGTAGATCGAACTCATAGTAGTTCTCTTGTTTTCAGCCTTGCAAGTGCTGGGATTATAGATGTGCATCACCATGCCCAATCTCAATCGCCATCTCAGCTTTCCCTGGGGGCATGGATAGCATGGCATGACTAGGATCAAACCCTGGCTGCTGTGCTCTGCCTAAACAGGTGCTTTAGTCCTCTAAGCTATCTGGCTGGCCCTTCAAAACACTCACTTCTTACAATCTTTATATATTAACTCTTTACAGGAAGGACCTTGGATTCAGCCTTACTAGAAATTTCGGGATCATCTCAAAACACTTTAGGAGTGGTATATTCTTTGGGTAGGTACTTACACTTTATTAGAGACATCTAGTGGTTTCTTATGCAGGAGCTTGTGGCTTCTTGCTCTCTCTGAGGTCTTTGAGGCACCATTCTTTTTTCTTTTCTGATTTTTCTGCCAAAGCTGTCTTCTGTCCTTGGCAGTTCTGTTATCCACAGTTGGATCTAGGAGGGCCCTGAATGAAAAGCAAGCACAGCCATGCTCCAGACAGCCCCTAGAAAGCCAGAACATTGGACATGCAGTCCACTCCTCTTTCCGCCCCATGGAGAAGCCAGCAGCTCTGTGCATTCTCCCAGGTGTCAGTTGTTCTAGTTTCTCTATGTGATAGAAGTGCTCTTCTGAAAGCCTCTTAATGCTCTTTTTTCTTTCTGTAGCCCCAAGTGTCCAGAGTAAGACATGTCTCCCCCAGGAATCCAAGTCAGGGGGGATAGAAACTGGTCCTTTGGGCAGGCTATCAAAAAGCCAGAACACTGGCCATAAGTTCCATTTTTCTCTCTCCTTCCTAATGGAGAGTCCACAGCTGGACTTTTCAGCCTGCTCGTGAACTACACTGGCTTTGGAAAGGGCTTGCATGATTAGAGTAAAATAAGTATTTTTACCTATTGTAATGCATTTGTTCCTGGTTTTGAGCTTGCCTAAGGCACAGTGGCCTCCTCATTTTTGGAGTTTCCATAAAGGCCTTTTAGACCATATGTTGTGGTGAAGTTGATGTCTTCATGAGGAATTCACATCTGGGACTTCCTAGTCCAGTGTGTTTCTGATATTACTTGAATAGTAAATATAGTCTTTGGACATTTCATAAAATTATATCCTAGAATCTCTCTGCTGGAATCTTCTCTAGTTTCATCATTGATGCTTTCAAGAAACCATTTTAAAAGTATGAAAAGGAATTTCTCTTCCAAGGATGCTAATCCATTACTGATGATAAGTAATACACATTGAAAAATGCATTGGATGAAAGAATGGAGTATTAATGAAGGGATATTAATAAAAGTTCATTGAAAGTTAGCCATGGAATATTAGTTGCAAGGCAATTAAAGTACAAAGAAAATAATCATCATTGAGCCCTTTGGGTATTTACTTAGAGAGAGATTTTTCCTCCAAATGCAATTTCCCTGAAATCTATGAATCTTCAGTTCTCTGAGGAGAAGCAGTTTAAAATTCAGCTGGGCAGTTTTTGTGTTACAGACAGGCTCTGTAACCTTCATGATATACAGCTTGGAATTTGTCTGCATGCACCTCCTCTTTTTTCTGAGGCAGTGATTGGACGAACTCAAACTGCTGAGATGGAGGAAGTGACTTACGGTTTTTAGCTTACAGCTGCATTGGTTGGCAAATTTTAAGGGCTGAAGCATGAATTGTGCATCCTAGGTAGAGTGACATCTACAAAATGTTCTCTGTGACTGAGCAAGTCTGTGAATGAATGAAGTTTTATTTCCTTCAGGAAAGCAGGTGAAGTGGTCAGCAAATCTACATTATTGAGTGTTTCTGCCCTTGGCAGTATGTTTTGGGGTTAGGAAAAAAAATATATCAGTAAGGTGAGATGTCCAAGATGGGCCTATATTGTGTTTTCTGGTGCTTACTATGGGGTTTGAATTCTTAGCCAGCCCCATCCCAACACCCTGCTTGTAAAAGAGGAAAAATTAAATAATAGGTAATACTTGTTTCATTTTTGATTCCTATTTTGCCATGGATTAGATTCGTTGTAACATCCTGACTCTGTTTGTATTCCCACTTCAGTTCTACTTTTACACGTAAACAGTCAGCCAGTTGCCCATCCCCCAGCAACCTGGTCCAAGGGAAAGGAGTCTTGAGCACTCTTACCTTTCCTTAAGGTACTGAAAAAGTCTCCTGGGGAGGAGAACTGAGAAGACAGACAAAACCCTTCATCACTATCAGGTGGTCCTTTAGGGTTGCTGCCTGGAAATAGGAATTCTGCTTGACATTCCAGACAATAGAGCCACACTACTTGATTATTTAAAGATGGATTTTTCTTTCCTCTCAGGTAGTCGACAGCTAGCAATTTAAATGAGCTGGGTTTATGGATGGCTGCAGAAATCCTCTTCACTCAAACCTATATATCTATCCATCAAACTCCATGCAGCACTTTCCCACGAAGGCAGCAAGGGGACAGCTCATCAGAGTCACCCCAGCGGAATGTTGTGATAGGAACAGAGAGGAATATATTACACATTTATGTGGTCTTTGAAAATGCAGTGGGACAGGAAGATTGCTTGTAACGTATGCAGTTACATTAAATGACTATTAACCTTCACTGGTTGCAAGTGCCTGGCATATACATTTGTGCCCATGTGTGTTGTATGCCTTGAAAATTTAATGAGACTTTAAAAATAATCAAATTAAAAGTATTTGTTACACCAGGTTCTGGTGAGCTGTTAAAGTGAAACTGGGTATAGTTTACAGAAATAAAATGTCTATTGAGAGGGAGAAAAATATAAATAGTGAGGGTGAAAGTTATAGCTATACAAATCTTGGATATTAGCTTTGTCTGATGGAATAAAATAAGAACAGATGTCCATGGTGACTTAGTTTCACTAGTAAATTATAGTTATCACCTCTTTTGTCACATGTGCATCATGATGTGGAGGAAGGAGGTGACCTTGTAGTTATACTTTCTTTTTTTATGTGTTTGGTACAGGGTCTCACTTTGCAGCTTGGACTCATAGTGATCCTCCTGTTTTCTGCCTTCCATATGCTGAGATTACAGGCATATGCTACCATGCCTAGACTCCATCACTGGCTCAGCATACCCTGGGGGTGGAGCTGGTGCAGCATGCGGGGCCAGGGATTGAACCCCAGTTCCTGCACTTGCCATAGCAGGAACTTAGTCTGCTGAGCTGTCTTGCTGGCCCTAACACTTTATTTCTATGATAGCCGGACTTGTCTGCACCCTGCTGCTTCATAAGGTTGGTGACCAGACTTTTGAGGAAGGATAGCGGCTGAGCTGAGCCTTTCTTTCCTGAAACAAGTTATTTCCAAAGGAATCTGTTCACAAGGACAGTTTGACTTTGCTATAGATTTGTTCACATCACCCATTTAAATTTGGCTTTTTTACCACTCTTACCTTACTTTTCTTAAGCTGTCCCACATTTGTTGTTTACACACCTATTTCCTGTCTGCTGGATCAGCCATCTGCCCATGTCCTGCATGGCACTATAGCAGCAGTGGTATAGGTTAGGGACAAATACCCTAACAACCTTGTGTATTAAAGACTACCCATTCTCTGTTTTTACCCTATGGCCATGCAATGGGCAAGACCAGGTTCCAAAGGTTCCAATTGGAGCAATGATGATTCATGCTTTGTGACTGGTATTTTTTCCCAAATGCTTTTGTGCTTATCAAGCTGTAGGGAAAATTCAAGAGGGAAACAAAGGCTACTGTTGGCGATCAGGGACTTTTTCCTGTACTAGTGATGACAATTCTCTGTTGTGCATGAGATTTATTAAACTAAATCTCAGTATTCAGGCTTAATTGCAGTGTTGGCACTTTGAGATAAATAAGTGACTTGGGGCTAAAGTTTGGGCTCTCTCTAGAAGGCTCACCTTCACTTCCCTGGGGATCTGCACTTGCCTTTGCTAGCAGTGAAATGAAGGCACGTTTGTAGGGCTCTGCTGAACCCCTTTAGAAGGGCTAGAGACTTCTTGTTTGAATGTCTTGTCTCAGCTGTAGCAGTTTGGGCAAAAAGTAACCCTCTGGAGGCTCTGAAGTATCGCCCCTTAGATGAAATTGGTAGTGTGACAAGTAGGTTTGCTTTCCAGTGGGCCCTGAACTCAGAAATGGTGTTAGTTTCATTGTGGAAAAAAAAAAAAAAAAAAGATGTGTTAAGAGTTAGACTAATTGATTCACAGAATTCTGGCTTCCTGTGATTTAAGGTTCCGTCCTGGGCATAAATGAAATATTCAGATGGCAAAAGAGCTAGAGAGAAAACCTGCAAGGAAGAAAGTAGTTAGGATAAAGTTTTGCATATACTATTCTGAATTCCAGGGATTTGAAAGTAAAGGCTTCCACCTATGCTTCTGCTTGCATAGTCTGGTTACTAGTAATGAATTGTGAGCTATAAGTCCTGCTGCCTCAGAGAGACTAAACTTGGAAGACTCTCCAGCCTGCGGCCTTGCTCTCAATTCCATGAATGGTGTGGTATCAAGGTTCAGAGCTAAGAAGAAGGACAACTCCAGCTGCCCAGGAGAAGAAAACACAAGCTCCTTTTCTGGAAAAAAGAGGATTGGAGCTTGCCAGTCAAGCCTCCTAGAGCTGAGCCTGGCCTCTCAGGGTGGAGTGGGTCTGTGAGTCAGCATCACACCGTGACATGTCAGTGTGTAAGTATGACACCATGCTGACCCTTAGGTTCCACTCCAGATCCATCAAGTCATTTTGTCAAGCTCCCCTGAGGGAATTTACATGTAACAAGGCAGCCTCAGAGGTGAGAGCAGTAGCTAAGTTGTATTTCTTCAGCAAAACTTCATGAGAACCAAACCTGACTGCTCTGCTATTCCTGGATGCAGTGAGAAGATAAATCCCATGCTTTTATTCTTAGGAATTGAGCCTATTGGGGTAGAGGTGCATAGATATCATACAGTAAGACAGATTGATTGCATGCAGGCTATACGAAAGCCCTAGGCTGTCAGGGCAGGAGGAGTCCTGCACTTTGCTCTGTGGCAGGCATCCTGATGTGAACTTGTCCTTTCCCTCCTCAGTAAGACAGAGGGGTCAGACAGAGGTGACACATTCTGCCTTTCCCAGCTATTCTTTGGTCAGGTTCAAAAAAGCAAGGGAGAAATATCCTCTCATCACAGGTGACTCATTCTCTCAAATTTTGCCATACTCCTGCACCTGACACCATAAATGGTAACGACAGATACTTGGAGCTCACAATCTTGTGGCAATGACAGATCAGGTAAAAAAGGGAATTACGACCCCACAGGGCCTGACTTTTGGAAAGGCATGGGTTGTCATCACTGAATCTGCGTACAGTGCATCATGGAAGGCTTCCTCATGGAGGAAGATGGACTTTTACGTGCGATAATGTGACTCTTTGCTGCCATAGTATCAGCCTTAGCTTTTGCCATCTTTGTTCTTGTCTGAGCTGAGGAGGTCCACTGACCAACTCACATGGAGGAAAACAAGGGTATAAGGGAGTAGCTGGCCTGATGGGTAGGCAGGGGAGGGCCCTAAATTTAAGGAAACCACAGCACTTGACAAGTAGTTGGGCATGGTGCATACAAAGGCTATTGTAAATGTTTGCAAAGACAACTTATTTCTGTTGGGTATGGAGACTGAGCTGTGCGTGCAGTTGGGCAGAAGCTTTAAAAGCTACTGATCTCAGCAGGGCCAATTAAAGATATGGAACTGGCTGGGGCTGTCCTGTGAGCTTAATTTATAAAGCACTGGCCTGCTGCTGAGCTCCAGATAAAATGCAGTGGGAGCAGCAAAGAGACAATGGAAAACATGGTCCCAGCACTCTAAAACCTTGAGCTATGACTGGATTCCATTTGTCCTTTTAAGTAGACCCACAGTATAAATCAATTGCTAAAGATCCTAACCTGGGATAAACAACAGAAGTGTGACCACTGCTAACTACTTTTCACAGAGAGTGGTGTGTTCCTGACACAGCGCTGGGTGCTTTATCTGTGGCATTTCTAATTAATTTTTAAAAATCCCCAAAGCAGGTCTTATTAACTCTGTAGTGCAGGTGAGAAAAATGAGGTGAGAGCTTGTCATCGGCGAAGCTTGGGCTGCAGTGCGGCTTTGTCGTATGCCACATCCTGTCTGCATCCTACTGAAGCACACATCACTTTTAATCAAGCCCTGAGGAGCCAGTGGAGTTACTATATAGGACGATGTGGGTTGTGTTGGTTAGGGTATATTTCTGAGTCTTTTAAGCAGTTAGCAGGGCAATAGGAATGCTCTTGATATCATCCATGAGCGGGAATGATGTCTTCTTGTTCTTAGTCACTGATGAGCTGTGGCCTCTGGTTGTCTTGTTAAATGAAACAAGCCAAGCAGAAGGGACGAGGTGGTGCTCTTTGTCCCTAGAGGGTGTCGAGGATCAAGGGAAAAGGAGGGTGAGCCAGGATAAAGCCTCTGGACAGTGCAGCCTGAGGAGGTCTGACAGCGAGAGGCAAGACTCCTGGAGATGCACTAGGGACAGTCAGCTCTGAGGGAGGCCGGCAAGAGAGAGCAAGCACATGGGCCTGCATGTGTGCATGGGTGGGCAGTGATCCTCCTGGAAGCACAAAGAAGGGCTGCAGCCAGAGCGCGGTGTCACCCTGTCAGAACTCTGTCCTTTATGCTTCTCCCTCTTCCATGGAAAGAATTCACAGGACATCCCTGAAGATGCAGAGTCCCAAGGCCTTAGACAAGATGTGAAACTATTCCCTTTTCATGCCTACATGAGCACAGCCCTACTGTATGTGCCTGCTCTATGGAACCCCGAAGAACTCTGAAAGCAGCGTGAAAGGGCAAAGGTGGGGTCCTGGCAGGAGATGGATGGACTTGAAGTCCCCCCACCCCAACATCCTTTTGAGCAAAGGAGCAATATGTGCTGGAAAACAAGAGAAATTGGATAGGGTTCATTTGAGGAGAGGCATATGAGAGACTAGAGCCCTTGGTGCCTTTTCCCTTGGATGTGTGTCCCAGGAGCCAGCTGTTCTCCAGAGACTCCTGGATGTGTTTATACTCCAACCAGAAGAACCTTGGGCTGCTGTCTTTCCTTTATAGCATGTGGTTGGACTTCAACACAGTGCTACCCTCATGTAATATGGAGGAAGCTGATCCGCACCCTCCCTTACCAAGAGGACTTGAAATTCCCCTAATAGAAAGAATCTTCCCTATGAACCAAGTAGGAACAGTACATTTTAATAAATGCAAAATATAATGCACTTAGGATAAAACACAAATTAGTCCCTGTTACACAATTTATCTCATCTTGCTCTTGGTAAGATGCTAAACTATCTATTTTGAGAAGGTAAGACAGTGATCTAGGATGCTCCTGGTTGGGGTTCACATTTAACTCTAGGAAAATGGTCCTTTCTGAGCGTGTCCTTGTCTGGTAGGAGCTTGGCTCTCTAAGATCAAAATGAAGTGGACACTTTTGCTCCAGTGCCATTTACTTTTCAAAGAAGTCCTCCTCCCTGCTGGTGAGGTCTTTGTTAGATGATGATGGTAGAAGAGAGATGGAACTGGAATTTAGAACACAAAAATTATTTCTCCTTAGAATCTGAAGACTTCGAGCCTGGGTGGACTCCTTTGGCCACCATGTATGTCATTGTATCCCTGAAGGGTAACAAACTGGTGTTTCTGAAGGAGCTCAGAGTCCTGTGCCATGACACTCCAGGTTTCCAGACTGTAGCAGTCTGTCTTGGCTATTTGGTTTTATGCATTGAGTATAGGGTCTATAGGATCTACAGCAGCAGTTCTCAACCTGTGGGTCATGACTCCAGTGGGGTCGAATGACCAAAACACAGGGTTCACCTAAAGCCATCAGAAAATGTTATTTATTTGGAATAACAGTTTTGAAGTAACCACCAAAATTATTTTTGGTTTGGGGTCACCGCAACAAGAGGAATTGTATTGTAGGGTCACGGCATTAGAAAGGTTGAGAACCACTGGTCTACAGTGTCTCACTATGTAGATTTGACTTGTAGTGATTCTCCTGTTTTCAGCCTCCCAAGTGCTGGGATTACAGGCACGTGCCACCATGCCCAGTCTCAATCGGTCTCAGCCTGCTGTGGGGGCAGGGCTGTCACAGAATGCTGGGGGTTGAACCCCTGCCACTGCACTGTGCCTGAGCAGACATTTTAATTCGCTGGGCTATTTGGCCAGCCCTTGTCTTGGCTCTTTAGGGACAGTCTAGTTTATAACTTGTTCTCGGGGAAAAAATCAAACCAAACCAAACCAAACCAAACCAAGCCAAGCTAAGAATAACAGCAACCATAACAACAAAACCCCAAATCTTTCTGTTTCTCACTGTTACGCTGGAAAAGGGCTATGAATATTTAAGACTTGGTTTTCCAGAGGGCTTTCGGGATCTTCTGTTTCCTTCCAAGTCCCCTGGAGGATGGCTGTTCTGACTGAGGGTAGCACTGTGCTCTGAGTGTTGTGGACTGAGACATCCCCTCTGATCTTGAGTCTGCTCTACTATACCTTGGATCCCTTTGAAAAAAGAAGTGACTTAAAGAATTGGCAAATTACTACAGCTACATGATGGGCAGTGAAAGCATCTTTTTTCAAATATCTGACTACCTGCTTTTTCCAGTTTGGGGACAGAAGTAGAAGACTAACGTTTGTCAGACAGAAAAATCAAATTAATTCAGACAGGCTAAGTAAATTAGGACAGAAGCATACACTGTGATAACCAGGCAGCCACTGAAATGATGCTGTAGAATATTTAATGGCATGGAGAAAAGTTCATGCTTTATTAAGTGTAAAAAGCAGGTTACAAAAGAGTGGGTACAGAATTGTCTTATTTGCTTGTAATTTAAAAGCAAGTATAGAGAAAAGACTGACAAGCAGACACCAAAATGGTAACAGTGGCTCTTTGGGTGGGGGAAGTCAATTAGTTTTGTATGTTAATGCTTTTGTAAGGATATATATCAGATTTATAAAACAGAAGAAAAGTCAAAGTGCGTGCGTGTGTGTGTGTGTGTGTGTGTGTGCGTGTGTGAGATGATTAGACTCAAAAAGAGAAAGGAATTATTTAAAATCATGTTGTACAAATTACTTGTGGTTTTAGGTGAGGTCACTGGAATTCAACAGAGTGGAAATAGCTTTACCCATGACACATACTTGAATGAAACTGAAATGAGAAAATCTTTTTTTTTTTTTTTGTCTTTTTGAGACAAAGTCTCACTATGAAGTAGATCAAGCTGGCCTTGAACTCAATTTTGTAGCACAGGCTAGTCTCAAACTCACATTAACTCTTCTGCCTTAGCCTCCCAAGTGCTAGGATTATAGGTGTGTACCACCAAGCCCAGCTTTGAAAATCCTTTGTAAAGAATCCAACACTCTCCAGGTGGCTTTAATTTATAGCCAGCATCAAAACTCAACCCTTATTCACCCATTTAGCAGGATATAGGAGCCATCAGGAATAAACACGATTTGTAGTCACCTTCCTTTGCTTCCCCTTGGGAGGAAAAAAATCTATGGCGATGACCAACACATAGTAAGTGTGGAGCAAATGCTTAGATATTTTTTTATTAAAGCAGTATTTTATTTCTGCTCGTGTTAAAACTACAACATTCTGAAGCAAATAGGGGAAAAGAAATGGCTTTGAATTTATCTGTTTTGGATTAGCTGTGCTTCTTAAACCAATACCAGAGGCTTGTTTTGTGGCCTTGGAGATTAGTGGCCTCTTTGAAACACGTGCTTTTAAAGATGAAAATGGCATAGATTTTTAGACTGGCCAATCGGAGGTCTGCTCTTCAGTGAGCAAAGGGTTACCCAAGGCCTGCCTTCTCACAGAGGGTGCCTGTGTTTGAGGACAGGGCAATCTTTTCTGTTAACTTTCTGGTAAGAGCAAAATTGATTTTAAAGCTTGTGTCTCACCTGCCTTTAGGGGAGGTGCTTTTCTCTTATGTGTAGCATCATAACCTCTCATTTCCTGGGTTGCTTTTGCAGTACTTTATGGTCATTATTCAGTAGAAAAGAGCCAGTAAATATCCCCTAAGTTATTAATTCATTAATAAACCCATTAAACTCTTGCTGCTTAATAGTGATTAATGGCAGAAACCTGTCTTCCAGTGGCAGCATCATTCCCTGATGCATTCTACTGTTGGGTGGAACGGGCATGGGTGGAGGAATGCTGATGAATTTCTGTGTGACAAGGCTATAGATTTTTGTGCGAATTCACTTCTGTCACAAAAAGAAAGCTTTATAGAAGCCAGCTCATCAAATGCATGTGGCTCTTTTGGTGATTAATGATCCCTGCGTGTTGGTCCAGCCTACTTTCTTCAAAACAATTATCTCAACTGTAACCTCCCTGGGGGAATTGCTTCTTATGGTTAATAAATCAGTAGACAATATGAAATTCTTAAATGTGGATGACAAAGCACAGTTCCACCTGGATGCCATTAAGCAGCAGTGTTAATAATTGCAGTGAGTTCTGCTGGCTTTTTTTGGTGAGCTGAGAGAAGAGTCAGTACCAGGCCTCAGTGGAGCTCTATATTTGCAGGTCTGTATTTGTCAGGAGTGGGGGGTGAGCTCTTTATATACTGTCTACATTTAATGCTTATGCTTTAGAGGAAGGTAGTGTCATTTCCAATTTATAGAACTGGTTCAGAGAGGTTCATTAATTTTCTTGAGATATACAGATAGTGAATGATGAAATTAAAAACCCAGCCCATGGCACAAAATCTATAACTTGTGGCTTTTGTGCCTCTTGGCTTATAGTACAGGGGCAGACATTTCTCTGTGAGCATATCTTGTCAGACTGGGTTTGTGACATCAGTCTGTGAGAAGGGAAATTGAATACATCTGTATTATAAAATGTCCATAGCGGGGCCTGGGGAGATAGTTCTGTGGCACAAATGCCTGTCTGGCAAGTGCAAGGTCATGAGTTTGAACTCTGGTCCTGCCCCCCCCCCCCAAAAAAAAAGAAGGCCATAGTGTATTAAGTGTCTGCTCCTCTTTTAAAGGCAGGACTTTTACATTGTGGAGGAAATCACTGTTTTTGTATCTTAGTAGGAATGATCCTAGATATTTCACATAAACTTTCTTTTTTAAAAAGAGTACAAATTAGAATTAAGACAAAAATTCGAATGATGTAGAATCTCCCTTAACAAAGTAATAGGAGCTTCACAGTATTTGCTGTACTATGTAATGTTGTCTTCCAGCCACCTATTTATTATTTGATCTCTGAGATAATCTCATGTAATAGATATTTACAGCCCTCAGAATGCCGCTGCCTTTATTTTGGATTCTGATACAAAAGCACTTCTTGCTTTTTGTAGAAAAATCAAAATCTTCAGAAAAACACAAAGAAATGAAAATTCAAAAATAAAACTGTATACTCTTGCCTTCTGGAAATAACCAGAGTAAAGATGTCCTGGGTATCCTTATGATTATTTCTTTATGCATGTATGTAGCTACGCAGCTCTCGCTGTCGGTCCTTCTCTGGGTACAGAAACATACCACGGTCACTGTGTTCCCTTACCATGGCCTTGGGCATCTGTCCACATTACTATGTTCAAATACATGTGCCATTAGTTCTCATGGCTGCCACGCACTCCTGGAATTGTTATGTAAGCATTCACCTTTGGATGCATTATGGTGCATGATCCAAGGAAGAAAACAAGAACCACTTCAGGTATTTTCACTGGAAAGAATTTGCCTAAGCAGGTGCTTCAGTCTGCTGAGCTATCTGTCCAGCCCTTGTCTTGGGAGTTTAATATAGAAAAATTGCAGTTTTTGCATCATGTGTAGATTTTCCTTGGTTATGTCCCTTTTGCACATCATGATGCATGATATTACAATGGGTACAAATTGTTGACCAAGCCACAGATGAAATGAGAAGAAGAGGGGCCCTTGAAAAGCAAATAAATTGTGGAAGAGAACTGGCTCAGCAGACAGTGGACAAGGCCTTGTGTCCTGGGAGTGTTATTCACCCTGGCTCAGGCATACCTAATTCTTGGAGAAAACTAGTCCCATATTAGAACTGTAGTGCTGTGGCTTGTGAATTTACAGGTTTATGATTGTCTAGCAAGGGTTTTGGAGTCTGTGTTGGAAGAGATCAGCAAAGGCCCATTTCCCACCAATCTGAAGGCTACTAAGAAAGGGCTATTTTTTTTTTTTTTTACGCCTGGTTTTGCTCTTGATTCTCTCTCTAGCTCCTAGCATTGTACTTGGAAATGGATGACCATTTACTTAATACTAAAGGGTTAAAATGTCACATAAACCAGCTGCATTTTGTGCAGAGAAAGACACATTGTGCAGAGAAATCAGTAAAGTCAGAGGCTCTAGTAGCTCAGACTTGTGTGGAACCAGCTTTTGTGGGGCCTGAAGCTCATGCAGGTAGGCGATTTTAAGAAAAAAAAATATACTTTTATGAAAATTTTATACATACAAACAGTGGATTGAAACTATGTTGTGAAAAATCACCATTTTTGCCAGTTATAAAAGGCTTAAACATTTCACACACATGATTCAGTCCAGAAAAATAATAATAGTTAGGTTATAAATAAGCTGCCCTGCACATCTCTATAATAAATTTTCCCCTGTATGTTTTTTGTTGCATGCTCTTTGATTGTTTCTTGACAGGGCATCAATTTTTTAATATGCTCCGAGAGATTAAAATAGATGGTTCAGTCTTTACTCTAGCATGGCCGAGGAAATTTATTTTTTTGTTTTGATAATTGGACACATAAAGCACACAGTGTTCAGTACAAACAGATGTACTCCATTGCTGCCTGTATAGCTGTATTCCTCAAGCGTGGAGATACTAATTATTTCTATGTCCTGTGATTCATCCAACAAAAAAGAAACAGGTAACAAATATTTGTAATTGCATATGCTGCATCACCCAGGACACACCTGCTGGGAGAGGGTCTTCCATTTTGAACAGGCATTTATTTAGTTTTATGGAACCCATTATAAGAAAATTGTTCCTTTCTACTTGTGTATATTCCCAAACTTGTTTCTTCTTCATATCTGCATGTTTTCAGCGCTGTTTATTGTAGAACATGTTCCTTTCATCATTTGACTTCCAGCCTGTCCTTATTTGGGACTAGGACGCAGATGAATAGGAATATTGTGGAGAGCCATCTCAATATCACAATGACTAGCAGTCATTGTAACCATAGAGAAGTGACCATACCTACACAATTCAGTTACCTCTGAATATCTTTTCACCGAAATCCTCTTAGCCACATGATACAGCCATCTGGAATAAGGTGGAACTGGCAAAGTAGAATGAATGGATAGAGACAGAGCACATGGCTGAGGAGTGAAACTCCTCCTGCTCCTGTGTGAGCAGGCTGTTGGGCCTGTTCTGGTGCCCTAGAGGGAGCATGTGCTGGTAAGGACCTTAGGACTTTATTAACTTTATGGAATTTTGTCCCTGATTACTAGGTGTTATGGTTTATGCCTAATTGTCCCCCCAAAGTCTCATGGAGTCATTGGGCAGGGACTTCTAGAGTTTGAGACTTGATCCATGATCCCTGGGATTATGGGTTTTAGTACTGATGGGATTATGGGTGGAAGTACTTCTGGGATTATGGGTGTAGCCTAAGGTGGGGGCTAAGGCAGAGAGCCTGAATGTAATATAAAGAGAGACAGAGAGACAGACTGGAGCTCGAGCTGGTGCTGCTGCTCTGCTGCCCTGTTTGTTTGGCTGCCTCTGCCACCATTTTGTTGCTGTTCCACCGCCATGAACTGGATGCTCTCTGCTCTGTTTTACTCAGCCTTGGGCCAACCGAATATGGACTGAAACCTCCACAAACTGTGAGCTAAATAAACCCTTCCTTCCTTCATCTTGAGTGTCTGGTATTTGTCCCAGCAACGAGTAAAAAGTAACTAATACACTAGGGGAACATTTGGTCCCATGATGCTATGGTTGAAGAAGTTCTAGTTGAGGAGCTGGATTTTGAACAGGGCATTAAAATAACAGGACTTAGAGTGTGCTTAACATGAAAAATAATAATTTTTAATAGTTTAGGCCATAATTAAGTGGTCAGTAAGCTGTGCGGACAATGACATGGAGGAGTGTAGGGGTCCATAATTGTAGGGATCCAGGTGTGGTGGCTAACGCCTGTAATCCCAGCACTTGGGAGGCTGAGGCAGGAGGATCGGTGTGAGTTCGAGACCAGCCTGGACTACAAAAGTGAGTGCAAGGCCAGTCTGAACTGCATAGTGAGACTCTGTCTCAAAAAGGCCAAAAAAAAAAAAAAAAAAAAAAAAAAAAAAAAAAAAAAAAAAAAAAA
>PVJA010000523.1:0-85674 GCA_004027025.1 Myocastor coypus
GAAGAGGAAGAGGAAGAGGAAGAGGAGGGAGAGGGAGAAGGACAGGGAGAGAGAGAGGGAGAGGGAGAAAGAAAGAAGAAAGAAAGAAAGAAAGAAAGAAAGAAAGAAAGAAAGAAAGAAAGAAAGAAAGAAAGAAAAAAAGAAAGAAAATTAGAACCAGAAGGAGGAGTTATAGTCTTAAGAATTACAAGGGCCCAATTATCAGAACTTTTACCAAGAGGCCAAGGTCAGACACTAGAATTGGAATTATAGCAGGGAAAATACCCAAAAGACTCTAGGCTCAGAAAGAGAAGCTAAAAAGAGCACAGTGTGTGTTCATAAACCCAGTGTGACAAACTGAGACAAAAGCAAGGCCAGAACGGTGAAGCTTTCAAGTACACAAATGAAAAGCTTGGACCCACACATGAGATATGATCACAAAATCATATGTTAGTGTTAATTCTTTGTAATAATTGCAGTAAAGACACACTGTAATTATCCTGAAAATGCCCCGACAGACACGCACTTTTCAAACATTTATCCCACTGTCCTGCCACTTTCAGAGTGGGCAGTTCAGGGAGTCCTCTTTTGTGAATGTCTTTAGTTGCACTCTTCTGGCTGCAGGATGTTCTGAATCAAATCAAAATGTTTATGTTTTGTGGTTACTTTGAACTTGAGGAAAAGCCAAGGATTGCACAAAGGCAGGTCTGATGAATAAGATGTCTGAGGACACACTGTCACAGTTCCACATGACAGAAGTTTCTGTCCATATTTTGAATCAATTCAGGTCCCTGAAGCAGCTTGAAGACACTGATAGAAAGGGGACTACCAGCACTGCTCCAGGAAGTGGGAAGGATAATGGGATTAGTGTACTCAAAGTGAGGGGAGGATTCTGAGGGAGACTAATGACAATGTGTCATTTACTATAAAAAAAAATCATTTTTGACATTCACTCTAGTTTTCTATTTTACCTGCAACCACCTGAGATCGAATTTCATTCACATAAATTTCAAAACCTTGAGTCTGACTTGGGAGAATTCCAGACATCTCTGGATAGGAATTATTTCCTTCGCAGGTTCTACATGCTTCTACTTTCTCCTCTTTATTTAGCCCTGCCTTTTTAAAGGTTCAGATGCATAGCACACACTTCCCAAGCACTGGATTTTTGACAGGTTTCCACTTCTCCACAAAATGCTAAAAATATTCCTGATTGCCTTATTGAATGCATGACTAATTACTTCTTGAGACACAGTATGCATCCGATCAGCAAACTTGCCCAGGCCTGTTACCCATTCATACTCTAGATTTAAACTGAGGTGTCTGGAAACAATCAGCCAGGCCTATAACTTTCATTGCTGTGTTACATTTTGTCTTACTCCCATTTCTTCTTAGGCCCTATGTCCATTCACACAGGTCTATCCATATGCATGGAAATGAAAACAATGTTCAGATTTGGGCAGAGATACATAAATGTGGATCACAGGTTGAAACAATCCATGACTTGTGAATCATGAGGGAGTTCGCTAGATATAATAGGAATACTTTTGTCCCACCATAAGGTATAGTTCCAAAAAAAGTGACACCCAACAGTTGCATAGTTGGACTTGACTATGGCCATACTATTGTCTCTTCTTGTGAGGGGCTGATGGCCCTACTTGCTACCAACAAAATACGCAGATAATCAGTCCTGGGACTCCAGTCCTGGTTTTGCATCTCTAGTTTTCTCTGTGAGTTGGTCTCCCTGGCTTTTAGTGGGTATAATTACAAATTCACCAAAAACTTTCATCTTCAGTGTTCCTAGGTTTAGGTTGCAGCCTGGAATCTACCAGTGAATGTGGACCCTCAGCTCTACTCATTAAGTGCAGACAATGACCAGCATCTTGACCAGGAGTTCAGTCCATCTTAATACTGACATTTGATGACTCGGGAAAGACTCTGCCCAGCAGTAGATTATTTGTGAGATTCCCTGTGCTCTTCCCTGAGTCTGTTTATACTTCTGATTTTCCATGAATATCAGAGCATCATCAGCTCCTAGATTAAAGCTCACTACAGAAAATATTCCATAACACTATACTGATTTATTGTAACTGACCCTCATCTCAAATTCAGTCAGTTTGCTTTCAGTAACATTTACTCCCTAACCAAAACATAATGCTGAACTTATGGTCACTACTTTTTTTCCCCAGATATTCCACAGTGCCATGTCATGGGCATGCAAAGCATGTCCTGTGCTGGTGACTCCTGCTTTTGAAAATGGAGCAATGCTGCCAGATATGGTGTGGTGGCACATACCTGTAATTCCAGCACATGGAAGCGTGAGGTAGGAGGACTGAAGTGAATGCAAGGGAATGTAGTGAGTTCAAAGCCAGCCTGAGCTACATAGAAACACCCTGTCTGAAAAAAAAAAAAAAGAACAGACGAAGGGCAAAAAGCTAGATAAATAATTAGTGGAAGAAGTTAAATACTGATTATGGAAGATCTATCTAAGGAACAGGGAAACCAAAGTTAATGAAAAGAGAAATGGTACACAAGATGTCATGAGAGCTCTCTAAAGAAAATGCTTAATATAAGGCGCTAAGATAATAAGAATATGAGAGAAAAGAGTATATGTGGCAGTCAGGATGTGATGCCACAGCTGTTGATTGCTACATAATAGGTCTCTACAAATGTATTGCTAAAAAAGTAGCAATCACTTTATTTTGTTCATGGCTTCTATGGGTCAGAAATTTTGATAGGCTGCAGTAGGAATGATTGTTTTTTGCTTCATATTGTACAAGACATATGCAAAGAAGATTTGTAACATCTGGGTGATTTGAAAAGCGAACAGCAGAGATCACCTGTGATTGCTCGCATTTCACTCACATGCCTGGCTCTTGCGCTAGTGCCTGGCTCTTGAGCTGGGCCATCAACCCCAGTGTCCACTCATGGCATCAATGGCAGCTTTGGCTTTCTGGTAATTTGATACCTCAGGGGAGCTGATAAGCAACTCGGGACTGAAATAACGACCAACAGATAGTGAAGACCCTTTATAACTTGGCCCCAGAAGTACAGTGGGGTAGATTTTGTGCCTCAGTTTTATATGGTAAAATCTTAACCTCGGGTGCTTCGAAGTGTGACAATATTTGGAGTAGATAACTCAGGTGAAAAAAGCCATGTAAGAGAGATCCAATCTGATATTATGATGTTCTTATGAAGATGAAAATAGGACATAGGCCACATAGGACAAGGGGCAACTGTATGAGGACAGAGAAGTAGGTGCTTACAAGCCACTGAGGGAGAACTCACCAGGACCAGCCCAAGGAACACCTTGACCTTTGTTCTTTCTAGCTGTCAGTACTGGAAAATAAATCTCTGCAAACCATGGAGTTGGTGGCATAGCAACCCAAGAAGACTCATGGGTGGCCCTAATTGTGCTTTTCAGACCAGTCATCAAACACCCAGATTCAAAACAATGACAGGAGCTCTGCCTCTTCCTGGAGCCGTATCAATGCAAAGGTCACATTTTAATTATGTTGGAAAGCGCTTAGAATTTTTAAAAGCTACTTGGCTGGTGTGGCCAGAAAGTGGTGCGCAAGCTTCCCATGGGAAGAAAAAATGTCAAGACAGGGATCAACCATGAGAGAATGTTTTAGGTCATAGCAAAAAGAAAATAATACATGTTGTTCTAAGTAAAATGAAAAAATCTATAGCAGATAAAACAGGAGATGATATCTCAATGTATATTTTTATAAAGTTGTAAGGTTGCTGTGAAGAAAGAAAGAAAGAAAGAAAGAAAGAAAGAAAGAAAGAAAGAAAGAAAGAAAGAAAGAAAGAAAGAAAGAAAGAAAGAAAGAAAGAATAAGAAGTGGAGTGAGGACCAGAAGGTAGGTTCTTGGTTGGGGGTAAGGCCAGTGAAGGTGCACAAAGAGATAAGAGGTAAAACTGACTGTACCTGTTGAGGATGTGAAGGTCGGTGAAAAGGGAAGGAAAATTTGAAATATCACTTTCAAACTTCAGTGTTGAGACTTTTGCTGTTACCTTATTAGAGGGACAAGCAACACTTAAGGTAGAAAGGGGATGAATCAGAAGCTTTATTTTGAATACATAAAATACCTTTATAATTTTACTCACATGAAGGTAGCAATATTCATCGTGAAAGATTCATGTTTTTCCCAGTTACCACAGGAGGGGCAGAAACTCTAAAAGAGAAATGCCAAGATATTGGGCTCTACCTTTTCTAAGACCTGTACTTACACTACTGATTTGAAAATGAGGCCCTAACATGTAGGCACATACCAGAACCTGTGCTGTCAATCAAAAAGATGACTTGTGCAATTGTTGGTTCATTCTTGTAAAGGAAAAAGCAATCTCTTCATTTAAGGAATTCATAAATCCAATTAGGCTGAGAAAATAATTTAGAAGATCTTAGAATTCTGTGTATACCTAGCAGGGAACAGAACTTCAAATTGAAATTCGTGTCACCCTCACTTTATAAAAGAGAGCAATGTTATAAGAATAACAAGTATAAGAAGAAGGAAATACGAAAAGAAGTAAGATGTAATACACAGTAACAACTCCTCACAATCATTTTTACCCAGGTATTAAAAAAAATAAAAGTCGGAATAAAATAAGATGTATAATTTGTTCTTTAATAAAAGAACTGGTAAAACACAAGGATAATTCTTAGGGCCTTGCAAGAGGGATGAAGCTTGTATTTTTATAAGAGGGTATTTATTTGATTGGCAGTCTCCAGGAAAGCTTTTACCTGATACACATTCTTCCTTAAGGTATAGATAAGGCTAATAAGCATTGAGCATAAGTAACAAATTCCTAAATGGAAATAGTAATAGAAGGACAACATAGATGCACTTATTCTCTAGTAAAATGATATCCATTATCTAACCACTGAGCTATATATAACATGTCAAGGAAAATGAATTTTATTTGGAAATATCAGGTGAAAAAAATCCAGGTGTGGCTTCATGAAATATTTGAATTACTTTGGTTTCACTTTTTAAAATCTCAATACTGGGAATTATGCTGAAATAGCCAAAATTTCAGACAGCTTCTCTTCCTTCCTGGTATATTACTTCCTTCCTCATGTCCCCACATTAATTGTATAAAGCTAAATGAGGTGGGTAGGAGTTTGCTTCTGCTTCTTTTTCCATATTAGTCCAGATATTGCACAGTTCCGTCTGATGTGGAAAACCTCTTATAAAAATACAAGTAACATCTATTGAGATGTCTATGCTAGGGAATATACTAGATTTTTAAAGCCTCATTGTTTTTATTGCAATATAAATAATCTTTTTGAGACATGTGCTATTCTGAAATTCAGAAGATAGAATGCTGAGCTTCGGAGATTGTGTTGGCATTCTATTACTGTCATAAGAAAATCTCAGAGTCTAGGTGCCTTAGACAACAGAAGTTTATTTCCTCACACTTCTGGATGTTATAACTCCAAGAGCAAGGTGCCCTTAGGGCTGGATTCTAATGAGGCCCCTCTAGCTGGGTGGCAGGTGGTTGTCTTCACATGGTCTTTCTTTTGTGGATTCAGAGACAGACAGTGTGAGAGATCTCTGGTGTCTCTTCCTCTCTTTGTTAAGGACCACAATCCTATCGTCTTAGGGCTGTACTGTTGTGACCTCAGTTGACCTTAATTACTTTCTTAGCAGCCTTGTCTCCAAACAGAATCACTATAAGGACTGATGATGAGGGGAAGACACTGCAACCTATTACAAGGATATTGAGAGGAAGCTGAGCATGGTAGCACATACCTAATGGCCTCCTGGAAAACTAAGGATGCAGAGAGCATGCTTGAGTTCTACCTCAGAAACCTAGTGACTTAGTTAAACTCTGTCTCAAAACAAACAATGAAAAAAAAAAAAAAAAGGCTTGAAGACACAGCTCAGTGGGAAAGCCATTGGTTCAATTCTGGTACTACAAAAGGGAATTAAAAAAAAAAGATAGTGAGAGGAAAAATGTGTTCCAGGATTGGAATCCAGTGAGCCCGACTCTAGGATCTTGAGGCTGCCATTGCTTCTGTCTTCTCTCAGTTGACCTCATGTAAACACATCAGCCTGATTTTATATAAGTTGGGTGAGCACACGTAAAACAGGAGTAAGAGAGAGTAGTAATGTAGTAGTAATGTACTGATGTTGAAGAATACAAAAATGTGTCTCATTAAGCTGGATTTCATTAAACTTAAAGTTTCTGCTCTGCCAAAGATATTGTCAAGAGATTGAAAAGACAAGCCTAAAACTGGGAGAAAATATTTATAAAAGATGCAACGGGTGAAGCATTATCATGTGAAATATATAAGAATTCATAGAATTTAATAGTTAAGTGCATGATGTGATTTTTTAAGACACCTGCACAGATGGAAGAGAAACATATGAAAATATGTGCCATCTCATGTCATTAAGGACATACAAATTAATACAATAACAAGATCCTGCTATATATCTATTAAAATGGCTGGAACCCAAAATGTTGAGAGGGCAAAGTGTTTGTGGGGATGGTGATCAGCAGGAGCTCTGCCTCATTGCTAGGGGATATGAAGATAGTTTAAAGACAGTTTGGTAGTCATATTTCTCAGAATTTACCCAAATCAGTTGAAAGTTTATGTCCATACAGAAAGCTGCACACAGATGTGTATAGTACCTGTATGTACAGAGAAATCAGGTTGTCCTTTAGTAGATGAATGGATAAATAAGCTGTGGTTGATTCAGACAGTGGAATTAATTCACTGCTGAAAGTAAATGAGCTCTTCCTATTACCTTGCTTTGAAATTTTGTTTTACTTTTTTTCTCTTTAAAATAAGAATAGGGAAAGAAAGGTAAACGAGCAATTAAACTTTTGAAGTACATACAGAAGCCTTAATGGCATATTTTTAAGTAAAGGAGCCAATCTGAATAGGATACCTACTGTATTACTGAGCTTTTAGAGATTTTGTTGGCTTTCTTGTACTGTTGCAAGAAAATATCGGAGGCTGGGTGCCACACACAACAGAAGTTTGTCCCCTCACACTTCAGGATGCTATAACTCCAAGAGCAAGGTGCCCTTAGGGCTGGATCCTAGTCAGGAAAAGGCAAGTAAATAGATTAGGGTTTGGAGGGATAAGCAGGTAGATCATGGGGAAGTTTAAGAGCACTGAAATTATTCCAGTATGATACTCCTATGATGAATACATGTTACCAAAATTTGCCAAAATCCATCCAATGTACAATACTAGGAATTAATATTCATATAAGCTATGGACTTGCACTGGTAGTGATAAATCAGTATAGACATAGTGATCATAGCAGATGTAATTCTGTAGTATAGGACTTTGATGGTGGGAAAGGCTATTTATGTGCGGCTGCAAGACATGCAAAAATCTCAATATTTACTGCTCAATATTGTATGAGCTTTAACCTCTTAAAAAGAGTCTATTAAAAATACGTATTATTGATGTTATCAATAAAATTTGGTATTTGGTTTTATGTTGTACTGTATGTAGCCTTGATTTATGATATTTTTATTTATTTTTTTCAAAAGTATGCGAATCAGTGCAGTTCATTATAGATTAAATGTTGTTAATCTCTAGAAATCTGAGGAAAGCACATCAGTACAATAATGAGCTAATTTAGTAGCACAATTTGTTCATCTTGATTAATAATCTCAAAGGAAAATGAATGAACATTATTTTAGTTAAACTCTAAGCCAGCTTTAAATTTGGTAGGTGTGATGAATGCACTTAAGTGAAAAAGTCAATATGCAAACATAAAGAATATCAAGATAGGGTCAGGAAATTGTTCCACAGGTGAGGCAAACTCATACATCCTGAAACAAGAATTTGAATAGAGATAATGTGATTGACAATGAATACCAGAAGCAGGCATTATGAAATAAAGAGACTACTTACTGAGCATTTGGAAACTGTTTACAGTGAGAGAGGTTTTTCATGCAGAAGAATGAATAACAGCATCAAAGGCTGTCAGAGAAAGCTATTGATCACTGAAGCTGGGAAATGTCATTTATTGTTAAATTATTCTGAAACAAAACAACTATACACACATTTGGTGGGATAAATATGAAATAAATTCAAGAAAACATGTATCTATAATAACAAATACTATATAACAATTCTATAAAACTACTTTGCCTAATATTAAAGCTATGTGTAAAATATGTTATTGTCTCTGGGCTGTGCTTAAAATGAAGGATGACAATTTCAGTATCTTTCAATGAATGATTTGCCTTCAATTTATCCATCATTAGTATATCAGAAACACAAAGCACATAAGAAGTTACAAATTTTGGATTCATCTCCCTTTTCTGTCACATCTCAAGGAGTTTATATGTGTCTCAGATTGGGACAAATATGAATAAAATGCAACTAGTATAAGTAGCTTCTGTGCATATGTATGTCTTCTTTGTAGAAGACAAACTGGCTGAGTGTCTATTCAACACACTGCTGTCAGATAAAAAATGTAAACATCAGCCACTTTGTAAATATTTGCAGTGTGTTACCTCAATAACTGAACATCTAAAAGCTTGCAGAGTTTTAAAATAGCAAGAAAACATAATTCAACAATTAATTGATCTCTGAACTCTCTATCTATGCTGTAGACATAGTGATTTATATGTCAGGCTACACTGTTTTGTTACAGGAAAAAAACACAAGTTTTTAATTGATCAAATCTCAGAGAAACAATCATTCTGTATTAGAAGTGACAATATAATTGGTAAACAAAATGATAAGATTCCCAAGCTTATCAAAATGCAAACTGATGATTTAAAGTTCCTACATTCGCCTTCGATTTTGTACTTTATCATCCACATTTTTTATTCAATTTTTAAAATTTTTTTAAATTTTATTTTAAAGAATAAAAATAACAGAAACCGAGATAAAAAAAAAAAAAAAAAAAAAGTAACAAGCAAGAGTACATATAGTGCGGAATTTCAGATGAAGAACAAAAATTTAACAAAATTTAATTTAACAAAAATTATTGTATTATATATTATCATCATTAAATCTATTTAGAATAATAGATATAGGTATGTGAAATTGGTCAAAAAATTAAACATTAACACTTTCAATAACCTTAATATTTTTAACTCTTCCAAATGCATTTTGTATTTAAGTCACTCTCCTAAAAAAAATTATAGGGGTTGAAGTTGCAGAAAACACAAGGTCCTGAGTTAGATTCCTGGTACCCCCATGTTATGGTTTATGTCTAGTTGTTCCCCCAAAGCCTCACGAGTCAGGGGGTGGGGACTTCTAGAGTTTGAGACTTGATCCATGATCCCTGGGATTATAAATTTTAGTACTGATGGGATTATGGCTCTAAGTACTTCCGGGATTATGGGTGTAGCCTAAGGCAGAGGCTGAAGTGGAGAGCCTGAATGTACTATAAAGAGAGACAGAGAGACAGACTTGAGATGTTGCTGCTGCTCTGCTGCCCTGATTGATTGGCTGCCTCTGCCACCATTTTGTTGCTGTTCCGCCACCAGGAACTGGTTTCTCTCTGCTCTGTTCCTCTCAGCCTTGGGCCAGCCAAATATGGACTAAAACCTCCAGTAACTGTGAGCTAATAAACCTTTCCTTCCTTCATTTTGAGTGTCAGGTATCTGTACCAGGAATGACAAAAGAGTAACTAAGACACCCCAAAATTTGTTTGTTTATTTATTTATTTATTTAATTTATTTATCTTCGTTTGAATTTCTACACCAGCAAGACTATGTGATATTTGCATATGTAACTCTGGTTTGCCTCACCACAATTATATGTTCAAGATACATCTACTTATATATGAAGTCTTCCAGTTTATCATTTATTATAGCTGAGTAATATTCCATTTTATGAAAATACCACATCTTTTTCAACCATTCTTCACATGATTGGAATTCTGGTTGTTTCCAAGATTTAGCTATCACAAATTGTGCTGCTAAGAACATAGGTGCACAGATATCACTATGGTATGATGTTTTCAATTCTTCTGGGAAAATTCCCAATAGGGGGATAGCTGGATGGAATGGGATTTCCAGTTCTATGTTTTTAAGGAATCTCCACACTGCTTTCCAAAATTCCAACTAGCAGTGGAGAAGCATTTCTTTTTCCCCATACATTCTCCAACATTTGTTGTTGGTTGATTTCTTTATGGTAGCTATTCTTTTTGGGCTGAGGTGATATCTAAGTATCATTTTGATTTACATTTTATGAATGGCTAGTGCAGTGGAGCATTTCTTAATGTATTTATATGCTTGTTGAATTTCTTTCTCTGAGAAGTGTATGTTCATCTCAGATGCCCATTTCTGGATTCTATCTTTGAATTTTGGGACCCTAATGCTTTTTAGTTCTCTTTAAATTCTAGACAGAAGACCTTTGTGTGAATACTTATTAGTTGAAATCTTTTAAAAAATTTTGGGTTATCTTTTCACTTTGTTGGTAATTTCATTTGCTGTGAAAATCTTCTCAGCTGGAGGAGGTCCAAGTTGTTGATTCTTTCAAGTGTTACATGTGCATTTTGATTTTTGTCATGAACTCTTTGCCTACGCTAATGTCTTCAAGATAACTTCTGACTTTCTCTTCTAGGAGATTTAGTGGTTCTATTTTAATATTTATATGTTTAATCCATTTTGACTTTAGTTTAGTGCATGGTGACAGACTGGGGTCAAGTTTTAGCTTTTGGACATGTGGAGAGCCAGCCAGCACCATTTGTTAAAGAGGCTATCTTTCTTCCAGTAAACATGTTTGGCCCCTTTGTCAAAAATAAGGTGACTGAGTGTGTTTGTATTTGCTTCTGCATCTTCTATTCTATTCTATTCTATTCTATTCTATTCTGTTCTGTTCTGTTCTGTTCTGTTCTGTTCTGTTCTGTTCTGTTCTGTTCTGTTCTGTTCTGTTCTGTTCTATTCTATTCTATTCTATTGATCCATAGGTCTATTTTTGCCAATACCATGATGATTTTATCACTGTAGCTTTGTAGTAGAACTTTAGGTCAGGAATTGTAATGCCTCCTGCCTTATCTTTGTTGCCCTGGATTGCCTTTGTAATTCTAGATCTTTCCTGGTTCCAGATAAACTTTAGGAATCATTTCTCCAGGTCTGTGAGGTATGTTGATAGTATTTTGATAGGGATTGTATTAAATCTCTATAACAGTTTAGGGAGTATGGCCATCTTCACAATGTTGGTTCTACCTACCCAGAGCATGGAATATCTTTCCATTTTCTGAAATCCTCTAGGACAGTGGTTCTCAACCTTTCTAATGCTGTGACCCTGCAGTACAATTCCTCATGTTGCAGTGACCCCAAACCAAAAAATAATTTTGGTATCTACTTCACAGCTATAATTTTCAGGGAGACACCCACTCAGATCCCCCTCCTGTCCCTCTCTTGGAAAAGAGCTTTCTTTCCCTCAATAAATACATTTTGCTCATAAAAAAACTATAATTTTGCTACAGTTATGATTCGGAATAGCCTTAGGCAACTCCTGTGTTTTGGTTGTTTTACCCCCTCCAGGGTTGCGACCCACAAGTTGAGAACCGCTGCTCTAGGATCTCCTTTTTTAGAGTACTGTAGTTTTCACTGACTAGATAGATCTTTTCCTTCCTTAGTTAGGTTCATTTCTAAGTATTTCATTTTCTTCTCAGCTATTGTAAAAGGAATTGTTTCTCTAATTTCTCTCTCAGCATGTTTGGTATCTGTGTAGAGGGGTGCTATTGACTTCTGTGTATTGACTTTGTACTTTGCTATGCTACTGAATTTGTGTATTAAGTCTAGTAGTTTCTTGGTGGACTTCTTTGGATCTTCCAAGTAGATTATCATATCATCTGCAAATAGTGATAGTTTAACTTCTTTATCTATTCTCATTCCTTTTATTTCTCTTTCTTTTTTAATGGCTGTAGCTGATGATTCCAGAACTATATTGAATAGGAATGTTGATACATGGCTTAGATCAGATTGAGGTAGAGGCCCTCTATTCCTATTTTCTGTACTACTTTGAACATGAATGCTTGTTGAATTTTGTCAAAAGCCTTTTCTGCATCAATTGAGATGATGATGTGGTTTTGGGCTATGACTGTATTGAAATAATGTATTGCATTTATAGATTTGCATATATTGAACCATCCTTGCATCCCTGGGATAAATTCTACCTCGTCACGGTGTATAATCTTCTTGATGATTTTCTGCATTCTATTGGTGAGGATTTTCTTGAGGATTTTTGCACCTACGTTCATTGGACAGATTGGCCTGTAGTTCTCTTTATTAATTGCATCTCTCTCTGGTTTTGGTATCAATGTAATATTTCCCTCTATGAATGATTTTGGGAGGATTGTTTCCTTTTTAACTTCACTGAACAGTTTGAAGAGTATTGGGGTTATGTCTTCTGTGAATTTCTTGTAGAATTCAGCTGTGAATCTGTCAGGACCTGGACTTTTCTTTGTTGGTAGACTCTTTATTACATTTTGTATTTCATTGGCTCTTATTGGGTTTTTAAGCATTCTTGTATATTCTTGATTCCGTTTTGGTAATTTGTACCTTTGTAGGAATCTGTCCATTTCATAGCTGTCTTCAGTTCTGTGAGTAAAGATTCTCAAAATAGCTATTAGTGATCCTGTGAATCTCTACTGGATCTATAGTAATTTAACCCTTTTCATTCCTTATTGTTCTGAGTCAGTCCTTTCTTTCCACTTTTTGATGAGGTTAGCTAGGGTCTTATAAGTCTTTGTATTATCTTCTTTGTCTTGAGTTAATTTCTGCTTTAATCTTTATAATTTCCTCCCATCTTTGGGCTTTGGGTTTCTTTTGCACTTCCTTTTCTAGTTGGTTTACATGCTGCATGAGAGTTTTTATTTGTTCCCTTTCTGTTTTCTTAGTGTGTGAATTCAAGGCTATAAATTTCCCTCTAAGAACTACTTTCATTGCATCCCATAAATTCCAGTAGATTGTGTTTGAATTTTCATTAAAGTGTAAATATTGTCTAACTTCTTGTGTAATTTCATCTGTAACCCACTGGTTGCTGAGAAAGGTGTTGTTTAATTTCCATGTATTTTGGGGGTTCTTATGATTTCTTTTCTCATTTATTTCCAGTTTCATTGCACAGTGGTCAGATAATATGCATGGGATAATTTCTGTTTTCTTGCATACACATAAGCAGGACCTATACACTGGCATGTGGTCAACTTTTGAAAATGTCTCTGTGCAGTGGAAAAACAATGTGTATTTAGAAGTTGTTGGGTGGAACACTGTGTATGTTCACTGAGTCCCGCTATTCCAAGATCTGGTTGAGATTAGCTACTTATTTGCTAATTTTTTTGTCTGCTTGGCCCTTCTTTTTGGGATAAAGGGGTATTAAGGTCTACTGTTAAGAAGGTGATATTTGATTTTTCCTGTCCATTAAGATTTTTCTTACATAACTTGGTCCTCCTGTGTTGGGTGCATACATGTTTATGAGAGTTATCTCTTCTTGAATTTTTTCCCTAACCATTATGTAATGGCCTTCTTTTTTTCATTTCATCATGCTTGGTTTGAAGTTTAGACTTTCTAGAAACAGGATTGCTACCCCTGCTTTCTTTCTTTCTTTCTTTCTTTCTTTCTTTCTTTCATATAGTATTGTTTTCCACCCTTTAACTTTTAGCCTGTGAGTTTCTTTATGAGTTAAGTGTGTTTCTTGTATATAGCATATGATTGGATTTTGCTTCCTTATCCACTTTGGCAGTCTATTTCTTTTAATTGGAGGATTGAGTTCATTGACATTGATGGTTATAATTGAAATGTAGTCACTTATGATTGACATGTCTTTTACTTACTACTGTTTATTCTTTTTCTCCTGTTTAATTGGTTTTCCTATTTCCTGGGTTCTTTCTGGTCTCATTTGTAGATATCAGATTGTTTTGGTCTCCCTCTAAAATGTTTCTTAGTAGTCTGTGTAGGGTTGGTTTTTACGTCATGAAATTCTTTAGTCGTTCCTTCTCATGGAAGCATTTCACTTCTCCCTCATACTTGAAAGAGAATTTTGCAGAGTGTAGCAGTCTGGGCTGGAATTTGTTTGTATGAAGGACTTGAAGCATTCTGCTTCATGTTCTTCTTGACTTCATGGTTTGTGAAGAGAAATCTGCTGTTATTCTGATGGGCTTTCCTTTAAATGTGATCTGCTTCTTTTCCCTAGTGGCTTTTAGTACATTATTCTTCTGCTGGACTTCTGGGATCTTGATTGTTATATGTCTGTTTGTGTTATTAGTCGGGTTTATGTTATTTTTTGTTCTATATGCTTCAGTTACCTTAATGTCCGATTGTTTTGTCATATTTGGGAAGTTTTCTGCCATTACTTCTGCCCATATTCCTTTTATATCCTTTGTAGTGACTCCTTCTATCTGGATGATTCCTATTAGTCTCATGCTGTTCATTTTTGCATCTTCTTACAGATATTGAATTAGTTTTTCTGCATCCTGGTTGTTTTTAAGGGATCCTTTCTTATCTTTTCACTTGCTGTGACTGTGTCTTCAAGACCTGAAATCCTATCTTCACTTACGTTCATACGGTGTTGCCAGCTTGTGATTGAGCTTTTATTTTCCTGTATATCTCTTTGAACCTGTTTTATGAAATCTATTTCTTTCCTATAATGCTCATTCAAGGATTCCATCATTTTTCTAGTCTCCTCTAATTTGTTATCAATATCTTCTTTAGATGTATATATTAAGTCTTTTATTATAGTTATTCTTTCTTTTTCTTCTTCAGAGGTTGTTTCTGCTCTCATTTCTTCTTTACCTTTTTGCAGTTGTTCTTTTACTTCAGATGCTATTAATTTAGAGATGACTTTTTTTACTTCAGATGTTATTTCTGATCTCATGCTCTCTATGCTTTTCTGCTGCTATATTTGTTGTTGTTGTTTGTTTGTTTAAGGCTCTAGTAAATCAAAGATTTGCTTTTTAACTTCAGTCTTTTTCTCCAATCCCAGTTCCTCTATACGTTTCTGCATTTGTTTGTTTATTTCAGATGCTATTAATTCAGAGATTTCAACTGCATAATTCCCATTTTCTTCTATGATGGTTTCTCCTGTATTTATTCTAGGTGGGCCTGGAACACCTGAGATTGCCTTTTGCTCCTTGTCTGTACCATTCTGTATGGCAGTGACCTTTGGTGCAGAACTGCATGCCTGCTGGATGGTAGGTCAGTCCTGGCTGCTGGGTGGGCTGAGCTGCTTGTGGACCAGGGGATAGGGTCTCACTTACTCTGTGGGCCTGGCTGCTGGAATAGCCTGCACTGCTCATGGGGCAAGTTAGTTCTCACTCACGTGGCAGGCCTGTTTGCTGGATAGGCTGTGCTCGTTGTGGGCCAGGTGAGGTCTCACTCACTAGGGTGGGCCTGGCTGCTGGATGAGTTGTGCTGCCTGCTGGCCGGGGGAGGTCTCCTGTCAGGCTGCATTTTAAAATCAAATATAAATCATATTTTAATCACACCATGTCTTAGGTCATGTTTCTCTTTATTTCCATTGGTTAACACAGAAAACAATGAGTCATCCATAACTGGAAAATCTGAGGGAAGGGCTCAGTCAGGGGGACCCAGAGCTCAGCACCTTCTGCAGCCAGGGGAGTCTCTTCCATTCACAGATTGATTTTCAACTATGTGTAATACTGTCTATTGAGTCTGTCTCAAAGGCAGCTTGCAACATAATTCCGGCTGTAGATTAAGCACTTCACCACTATTTGTTTTAATTAGGTAATAATACTCTTGAGCAACTACAGGCTCATTTAAAGAGGAAAACGGGCCGGGCGTGGTGGCTCACGCCTGTAATCCCAGCACTTGGGAGGGTGAGGCAGGAGGATCGGTGTGAGTTCGAGACCAGCCTGGGCTACAAAAGTGAGCTCAAAGCTAGCCTGAACTGCACAGTGAGACCCTGTCTCAAAAAGCCAAAAAAAAAGAGGAAAACAGATACACAATTATGACTTGGGGTATTTCATCGTTTCACTAAGTCTCTTTACCTAGCAAGTGTTAAATGTGTTTTTCTCAGTTACTCCATGGCCTCGATAATGCATGTGCCTCTGATTATCTTAAATATGAAATAGCAATGAATGATTCAATGAGAAAAGTAGTAAGGATAAAAAGAAGAGGTATCTTAAAGTGAAAGATGATTTGCTAAGCCCTGTCCCACAGGGCTATACAGGGTAAGCATTCACCTATATGCACACACACTCATCTCATTCAATGCCAGTGGTTTGGTGAAGTTGTAAGTATATTATGGTAAGCCCCTGAATGCACAAATTCTATTTGGGGAGGATGTTCCTAAGTCAGATTTGCTTCTAATCTGCTAAAAATTCACTCAACATACCTGTGAATCTTACACAGTACACCTGTGAGAATTCAAACATAAGTGTTTATAAGTTGGAGACCTATGAGTACTTGCTGCAAAATAGTGTGCTGAGTGGATATAATTCTTCCTGACACTGATAAAATGTCTATCTGAAACTGGTCCTGAAGAAAGCACTAATAAACCATGACATGAGTGGCATAGGAGTAGTAAAATAGTTAGGGATGAGTGTGCAAAATCCCATCAGGAATAGGAAGCACAGTGGGAGGAAGGAAGACGGACACTGGAAAGAAGAGGTCTTGGAACTGATGCGGGACGGTGCCACTCCACATTGGTGACGGTCAGGCTTCATTAAAGTTACTTAAGGCTTTGAGCTTTGCTTGCTCCTTTGTGTTGCTAAGTGTTGTTTTAATGTGAAACTACTGTGAGTCTCCTCAGCTGGCTTTGTTTTCGGTAAGAGAGTATCTCTCCTTAAGAGGTCTCACCTCCACTTGCCCTGTGACAGGTATAGAATGACGTGCTTAACTTTTCACTTTTGCTCGCCTGGAAAACAAGAACGTGAGAAGCAGAAGACCAGAGCTGACAAAGCAGGAGCGTGACTCTGAACTGGGCTGGGCCTAGGCCTGGAGCTGCCCAGGTCTCAGGACCCTAGAAAGAGATGACTGTCTTTGAACAATTGCAGGCACATAATTCACCTTGTCTTAGTCTTAAAACTCCAGCGAAAATTCTCTAAGTCAAAGAGTACACCTTGTCCACCCAGCATAAAGCCCTCCTAGCCTCAGCCTCTAAATAAACCTGACTGTGATCACCACACTTATGCCTGTTCACCTAGGTAGGCGTTCTCCATTGCTCAGCGGGGTCCTTGTGCATGAATCTGGTGACAGTTGGAGTAAGCTCCTCTCCCAGATGTGCCCTGCACTCCACACTCCATAGTAGATCCAGAAGTCCTCAGGCCAGTCAGATGGAGGCCTGCTGTTTGTGCCCGCTGAGTCGCCCTCTGCTCACACTGGGGAGGTGTTGGAGAACACCTGCCCGTGCTGGCTGCTGGCACAGCCCCCGGCTCTGGCCTGCAGCCCTTCCTCCGCTGGGAGGTCAGCTACTTTTGTGTCCCTGGCCCCTCTCCAAACATACACAGCTCCCTGATGTTTATTCTCCAGCACCCAGCTTTCACCTGGCGTGGGCTCTTTTGTCTTTCTGTTTTCTAGGCTTAGGATTTTTTTTTTTTTTTTCCCAAATATGTTCAGAACTTAGGTTCTCATTTTCTGCAAGTATGTGCTTCAGTAAGACTTTTCAAAGGTGCCTTCCTTGACCCATCTGTATAAAAAGCTACTTGTTCTCTATTTCCTCATTTCTCTTTACTAAACATCATTCTTTCGTACATATTTTTGTTTCTTCCCCTTCCACTAGTCTGTAAATTTCATTAGAGGAATACTAGCAAACGAGGCTGACTTTCCAAAAGGACTTAGTTTACTGACCTGTAGCAGAAGCGGAACAGCTGACCTCCATCTCCCAAGCTGGCTGTGTGCAGCATCTGCTCTTCTGCTGAATCAGGTAGCTGTCTCTGAAGTAAAAATAACCACACTCCATCTATTACTATTGTAGGTCTGCAGATTCAACAAAGAAAGAATACTCAGTGTGTGCTGCAACTTTCATATCTACCTGCAGCATCTAAATCCTACCAAGTTCAAGGCATTATGCACTGGCTGACAAAGTTACTCAGTCTGTGGATGTCAAGCCTTTAACAGCCTAAGGTTCACCAGAAGGGAAAGGAAAGGCCAGAGAAGGCCAAGCCTTTCAAGGGATTCTTCACTGCCCACAGTTGAGTCAGCTCTATAGGCATTAAACACAGTCTTTCTTATCAGTTTTCTTTGCCCACACACATTATCTCTCTCCTATTATTTTTAAAAACTGTCTAAAGCTTCTTTGGAAATAATCTTCTTAACTACATTACATTCATCCAACACCTAAATACCTCCAAGTGTTCCTTCAGTCCTATTGCCATGTTGCTTAAAAAACACGAATCTCATTACCTTACCCTGTTGTTGAAGACTGCTATAACATAAAGTCACACTCATTGGCCTGGTGTACAACAGCCTTTCTGATTGAATTCTTGTGCCCCTCGGCCTTCTGCTCAACCTTTCCCCTGCTGGAAACTTTGAATTTCACTGTATAAAAATATTTAACAATTTCCTGTATGTATTTCACATTTACATGCTTTTCAAATAAATTGCTATCACTAAATATGACCTCCTGTGGTCTATATCTTTCTGTTTTATATTTTTAATTTTCAGTAATATACAGCACATCTTGGAAATCAACAGAGTCAGGCATTGTTCAGATACCTTATACATTGTTTCCTACTCATAATAGTCCTACTTCAAGATATTGTGTGTATGTTTCACAAATAAAGGAACTGAAGCTTAGAGTCCAAGATTTCTTAGCTAGTAAATGGCAGAGACTCCTTTCCTTACCCTGTGCCAGCAATACGTGGAAATCATCCACCTCCATGAAACCAGCCGGACCAGAGGTGACATTTGCATGCCTCAGGCTTTGGGATGACCAGCCCTCACTCCTGCATGCATAGCCTTGCCCCTCAGGCTATCTAAGGAATGTCTGAGCTTCACACAGCTCTGCTCATTGCATTTATGATGACCCTTGGCCAGCGAACACGGACATTCTTGAATGCTGTTCTGGTACACTCTGTAAGGCACTTTACAAGTACATTTGTGCAGAGGATTTTGATCTGTATATGATGAAGATGACATTCTGTCAGTGATAGCTCTTGTTCATTATGCCATCAGTAGGAAAGTGGCTCTGTGTTATACTTCCCATGGTAGTAATTCGCTTCTTTTGATCTAATCATATAGCTGTTATTATACTAAAACTATTTTATTATGATAATGATACGTGCTTTCCACAATCCAAAAACTTTCAAGACTTAATTTTTGTACTAGTCTTACTGAAACACTCTTTCATTCCCAGTATCTGTAATTTGTTTTTCCCGATATTTTCATGTCAAAGCATACAAGTACACACAGAGACATACAAAGATTCTTTTCATATTAGTGGGAACAATACTATACTCTTTTGTCAATGCTGTTATATACATTAAACTTATAACAATGGACAACTTCAGAGAAAGTTATAAAAAAGCAAATCTCATTCTTTCCAAAGTCTGAGAGTACCCTGATATGATTCTGTTTCACTTTATTTAAATAAAACTTTAATAATAAGTGTTTCATATATTTTTAAAGTCTAATAATGCACAAGGATCAAAAATTAAAAGTCAAGCTAAATTTCACTGTATCTCCAAATTCTTTCCACAGGGGGAGAAAAAAAGAAATCTTCTGTGTTATAGTTTGTTTAATTTCTCGTTACAATTTAAGTTACATTATCTCTTTTTTTTTTTCTTTGCACTTTAGAACTGTTGACTTGCTTGTTTACCATCTATGAAATCCAATGAGTTTACACCACATCTACTTTACTTTTTTCCCCTGCTATTCTATTTTGTGACTCTACTTATGTTTTCATGTTTATAGATTAATACAAAGATTTAAAGCCACATTTACAAGGCAGTAACATAATTATATTCTTATTAATATTCACTAGAGAACTATAGAATTTATAAAGAAAACTATAATGATAAAATACTAATCTCTGGAAATTCGAAGGACAACTCATTAGTCACAAAGATCTATATGAATTCTCTGCATGATTTCTTTCACATTTTCTTCTCCAGTCATTTGGAGTTGCTGCACTTGTGGTTTGTGGTGCATTTTTTTTTTTCTTGTCCTTGTTAGTTGTGCACATTTATGAGGCAACATTTGTGGATTGTGTGAAGGGGGTTGTATGACTGAAAATGCCACCTAATATCACTTGAGCCTGGAGTTTATTTATTTATTTATTTATTTATTTATTTATTTATTGTCTTTTTGAGACAGAGTCTCGCTATGCAGTTGAGGCTGGTCCTGAGCTCACTTTTGTAGCCCAGGCTGGTCTCGAACTCACACCAATCCTCCTGCCTCAGCCTCCTGAGTGCTGGGATTACAGGCGTGAGCCACCACGCCCGGCTGGAGTTTAAAATTCATAATCAATACCCAAATGAGTGTGTGTTTGTTTGAGTGTTCCCTGTTGCTGGCAGGATGTCTAGTAATCTCATTATCATTACTTTATAGATGACATCATTTTTCATCTTTATTTGTCTTTAAAATTATCTTTTCCAAGCCGGGTGTGGTGGCGCACGCCTGTAATCCCAGCACTTGGGAGGCTGAGGCAGGAGGATCAGTGCGAGTTCGAGACCAGCCTGGGCTACAAAAGTGAGCTCAAGGCCAGCCTCAACTGCATAGCGAGACCCTGTCTCAAAAAAAAAAAAAATTCAATAAAATTATCTTTTCTGAGATTTACATAGTATAGGTGCTTGCATGATAGCTCACAGACTAAGTGCCTTCTTGGGCAAACACAGGGATTGGGATTTGATCCCTGGCACCACATGGCACTCTGGCCTTACCCCTGAGCACACTGAAGTGGCCACCGAGACCAGGCATAGTGGAGCATGCCGTAATATCAGTGCTCAAGAGGCTAAAAACAGGAGGATCACTATGTATCTGATCTGTGATCTGTACCAAATACAAAGAAAGAAAGAGAGAAAGAAAGAGAGAGAGAGAGAGAGAAAGAAAGAAAGAAAGAAAGAAAGAAAGAAAGAAAGAAAGAAAGAAAGAAAGAAAGAAGAAATTTCTATTGCATAGGAATATTTTCATCTATACCACTTTTCTTTGGATTTCCTCCAATACGAAGAATCTATGTGTTCTCCCTTTGTGTATATTTCTTGTTACCACTCATCTTCCCTCACTTCTCACCTCTTAGGACATAGGCAGCTCTAAAGCTCTGGGACCCACTCTGCCCAGTTCTGAATTTTCTGCTCTCTCTTTCCGTCTCCTTCCTTTTGTTATTTTTTATGTTTAATTTTTTTTCTTTTGGATTATGGAAAACAGCTTTTCCAGAGCTTCTGATCTGCTTAGTTTTTAATTATATTATGCTATCTGATAATCTGTCAACTTTGTTATTTTAGCAATTGTATTTTAATTCTTAAAAAAAATTTGATTTGTTTATAAGTAAAACTGACTCATTAATTTTTAAAAGATAATAAGTAGAATTTTTAAGTGGCTTTTGTTTTGTTTTGCTTTGTTTTCCTGCACTTGCATAGCGTCTGCATAGCACAGAGCACACTACTGTCCCTGTGTTCTGTAGCAGGGGCTACAGCTTTGTCAGGTAATTTGTTGGAACTGCTCTCATCATAAGGACCTAGTCAGGGTAACAGGCACCAGCCTTAGCCTACCAGCTGTCTCAACCATCTGAGACCACTGCTATAAGGATGCCATATCCTGAGTGGCTTAAACCCAGATGATTTCCTTATGTCACTCTGGAGGCTGGAAGACCAAGAACAAGACCATGTCAGACGCAGTGCTTTGCAAAAGCCTTCTTCCTGCTTGTGGACAACCATCTTCTCAAGGAATCCTCACAAGACAGAGAAAACAAGTTGCAGTCTTTCTTTTCTCAAAAAGGAACTCTACTTTCTTGATGTCATCTAAATGTACTTCCCAAATGCTTCATTTCTTAAGATGCATTTCCCACAGGTATGGAGAGGTCAAAGTTTCCATGTAGTGACGACCCATTGTATAACTACCTAATCCCGTCCCTCTGCATATCATTTCACAATAAAACAGTGACATATAATACTGCTGCTTTTTTTTTTTAAATGGAGATAACAGTTAGGTAGAAATAATAAGGAAATCTGTAGAAAAAAAATTAGGATAAGAAAAACCAAGGTGAGAAACATCATGTATAACAGCTGTATTTCTCAACACAGATCCCTAAGAAATTCTATGTACAAATAAGTAAGGACAGAGGCAAAAGCAGATCATTGGCAAACACTACTCCCTTCACTAGCTGCCATAGTTCATGACTAAAGTTCATGAATAGGGGGCACATGTGGCCCATGAAGGATCCTGTAAACCACTAGTCCGCAAACTTTTGGCACACAGGTTAGTTCATGGAAGGACATTCTTTTCACTGGTGCACAGAGTAAGAGGGTAGGAGTGGATTCAGGATTCAACTTTTGTAAGGAGCAGTTCTAGATCCTAGGATGATATAAAGCTCTGACCCTGCAGGAAGTCAAGTTCAGGTGATAGTTTCTATGATGGGGAATGGCTGCTGTAAAAATAGATAAAGTTTCACTAGCTCAGCCCCTGCTCACCTCCTGCCACATCCCTGCTTCCTAACTGGTCACAAATGGTATCAGTGAAGAGGCCATGTTGCAACCCCTACTATGAGTGAAGTGGACCCAGAAAGAAAACAAAAGACAGAAACTTTGTGTGACTCTTGACCTCAGTTTCAGAAAGTGGAGGAATACATGAAACAGGCAACTTGTCTAATAGTAAGAACAGGGAATTCCTCCACAAACAGAATGGCCTTGATTTCACCATGTAGGGAATTCCCAGCCTCCTCTCTGTACTGCTGGGAAAACGCTTGACCACTGATGCTTGTGCTCTGCCTTCGAACTAAAGAGAGAATGTCTGGTTAAACAACCCTGCATTACAAGCGTGCCCACGTGGTTATAATGCATCTTGTCACAATATGATGTTTATTTTATTTAATATGTATTTTTAGAATGCTAGTTATGGAGTGACATAATAACCAATTAAATTTCGAGAGGAAGGACACAGGAACTGATCTTTTATAGAAGTTCCTTAAGTAAGTCTAAGCTGCAGCTAAGGACTGAAAAGTACCATTCTGAATAACCAAACTGAACAGTTTTATGTATCATATGAAACAAGCTAATCATTTTAAAATTGATTTGGTAGTGAAAATTGAATTCTAAGTCTGATTAATGTGAATAATAACTTATGTACCTTAGTGGGGATGATAATTTATGTTCCAAGAAAACTATTAGCTACAGTCAATTATAATAAATACACAGGAACTCATGTCAGAGGACACACACACTTACTGGACTGGGTCCACCAACAATTAGCATGTTTTCAGCATGTTTGTAAAAGTATTTCAACATTGAATAACAGTGCCATCATGACCAGTGGTTGACTCACATTATGCTCAGATTTTCACTTCCAGATATTTTACCTCATCTTTGTCCCCCTGATGTTTAGGAATTGCATCTATAGTTGGGAATTCTTACATGTTTTCTCACTGAGTTCCTGTGCCATTTCCATCAGTTCTGGAAAGTTCTCAAGTGTGATCTTTCCAGTATTTATTTTCCCCTACTCTATCTTTACTTTCTAAGATTCTCATTAGATGTGTGCTAAAACTTTTCCAAGCAATTTTTCATTTTAAATCTTTTTTGGCCGGCATGGTAGCACATACCTGTAATCCCAGCAGTTGGGAGGCTGAGGTAGGAGGATTGGTACGACTTCGAGACCAGCCTAGGCTATAAGAGTGAGCTCAAGGCCAGCCTGAACTGCATAGCGAGACCCTGTCTCAAAAAGACAAAAAAAAAAAAAAAAAAAAAAAAACACCTTTTTGTACTCTTCCATATTTGTATATTTCCATGCTGATATTTTCCTTATATGTCTTTGTTATTAATTCTTCTTCTACCCACCTAGCACTTGTGCCTTTTCTATACCAAATATTATTTTCATTTTAGGCTTTTATACTGTTCATGGTCACTTCTCATCACCTATTCTAGTTTGCTGCAAGGTAATGTTTCTCCTCCTCTTCCTCCTCCTATGCTTCCTCTTCCTCCTCCTCCTCCTCCTCCTCTTCCTCCTTTCTCTTCTTCTAAATGTATTTGGTTGTTACAAGGTCTCACTATGCAGCTCAGACTCACAGTGATCCTCCTGTTTTCAGCTTCCCCAGTGCTGGAATTATAGGCCTATGCTACTATGTCCAGACTCTGTGGCTCAGCTCCCTGGGGGCAGGACTAGTACTGCATGTGGTGCCAGGGATATCGACCCATGATACTTGTGCTTGTCTACGCTTGCCTGAGCAGGTGCTTTAGTCTACTGAGCTCTCTTGCCAGCCCCCCCCCCAGTAGTGTTTCTTGTTCTTTTACTTTTTAGTTCTGGGAAATGAGTCCTAGTCCTTTTTAATTTTTTATTTAATTTTATTATTTTGAGATAAGTTCTTGCTAAATTACTGAGTTATTCAGGAAAGGGCCAAACCTGCAAGCCTCTTGCCTGCATACTTCATACATACTACATGTCTCAAAGTTTCACTATCTGTTGTGCTTGAGGGAAAAGTTATTCTTTGCCATGACCTCTGACTCTTAGGGAGCTTGCCTTCCCATGTTTGGTGACCTCTGTGCATTTTTGTTTCCTCTTTTGTGAAGACACAATGGCATGCTTTCCATGAGAGTATTTATATGCATCTCTACTGTGAAGCAGAGGCTTCTATCAACCTGAGCACATACTCCATTTTGAAAACCTTACATCCAACTGGTTAACTTTCTGTTGATCCAAGACTCAATATTCAGTTATCTGCATCACAGTATGAAACAACAGACTTCTGGGTAGCCCTTTCCTTCTCTCCATCATCTGCCTACTAGACTCAGGACTGGGAAGCTCATGGTTCAGATTTTTATTATCATCAAATAAAACTCTGGCTAGGGGCCTTTCCATAGCAGATGAGTCCTGTAGAACAATACCTGATCCAACGTGTTCTTGGAAGCAGTTATCTTTCGGAAATAGTTTTAGCCGAAGTACTGCAAAGTTGTATGTGATTATATTGAAAGTAAATGAGCATGGAATGAAAGAATTTATTTGATAAAATAGAAAAAACTACAGTCATCTTAATATAATGACAATAGGTTATATGGACTCTTGTATTATTAGTTCAATATCTCCTTTCTAACATCTCCAATCAGTTTTCAAATTAATTTATTTGACTGCAATGCTTCACATATTTTCATTAAAAGTTAAAAAATGTTAATAAGCCTTTTAACTAAGTGCTCAAATCAGCAAGTTTACAGGCTCTGTTACATATATGTAATGCTTTCTCTAATTTTCAGTTTCTCTAGATAAAGAAATAGAACTTATGCTGTTGGACATCAAGAATTCAATGTACATGTGTATGTAGGCCTTTAAACATCATACTTGACATCAAGTCAGATTGGTTTAGTATGTCACTTAATTGTTTTTAGATGATGGTTTTTCACTCTTGTGTGCTTTACATTAATCTCTTGTAACAAATGAAAACCTTAGGGGGAAGACACAGTGGAAGCAATGTAATGCAAATGAGCCAGCACCGTTACCTCAGTGGAGGAACTCGGTTCTTCTGTAGCAGAATAGCATATCATTTCCAGTCTGAGGGACATGAACAGAGACGGCTTCCTGCCTCAGTGATGGTAGCATCTGGGCTGCTCTCTCTGTGCTATATCTTTTACAGAAAGACTCCAGGATTCTTCCTCAGGTGCAGCAAATAGAGAGGGCCTATATTTAAATGAAAGGGTTCATGTTATTTCTAGGAATTTAAAGATATTCAGGATATGGATATCTGTTAAGGAAATATCTAGTATGAATTGCGGTACTTGGCAGGCCCTTAATAAATATTTGCTGAATAAATTTTAAAAAATCACTGTATCCTTTCAAAATAGGGAGTCAATAATACAAAAAACAAATCATACTAAATGAACTGAGATTTTATTAGCTCTCTCACATAGTGTGCCTCTGCCTCATTCTATAAATGTACACACAGCAAAAGAAAAAAGACGATTGTAAAATTAATTTAATATATTCCACCATGAATTCTGAGACAAAATGAGTAATCTATTGAATATCTAATGTAGTATGATGTATATTCAAGCTTTATAACAACACACACAGAAAAAATGTAGGCTAATTTTTCTTGACTGTTTTGTCCCTCCAACTCTAAATATATTTTATTCATATTTTGCATAATTTGAGAGTGGGGTACTGAATAAGCATGGCTAATGTGACTAAAATCATCTTGTGAGGTGATAAAAATCAGTATCTGGGGGACTGTTCAGCAATTCACGCTGAAAACAGAAATGTTCAATAAAAAAACGCTGGACCCTTGGCAAACGCATTATGACCTTATGAGAAAGGAAAAGCTGGAAAAAGTCTCTTGGGCCATCTATCTCACCCCAGTCCTTTCATCTGTTCAGCACAGAACACTAGTGGTAACAACAGTCTCTTCAGATTCTAAATAAATGAAGTATTTTTTTTCTGCACCAGTTTTGCAATATTTTTTATACTAAATTTGAGCATAGGTGCTATTGAAACCTGTCTTAGGATAGGCTTTGATTCTTCTCATGCCATCCTTTCCTATTTATTCTACTTCCCTGACTAAAATTAAAAGATGAATGCAGATTACACCAGGTACTCCAGTACCATGCTGAGTAGAAATTTCCTGAGCTTTTGTTTGGCTTCTCTTTCTTTGAAAGTTTCTTAGACAAACAGGGAATGAGTAGCCTGCTTTCCCAGATGTGTAAGCATCTCTCCTTCAGAGCAGTTGGGTCGTCAGCGTGCTTCACGCAATTCAGCAGGCAGACCTGTGCAATTTGAGGCTCATTCCTTGAATCCAGGGAGGTCAGACTGAAATCAAAAGGCAGCAGCCCTGTCTCAACTCCATGAAAGAACTTCCTGGCAGGGGGAACTAAACCTCAATGTCATTGAACCCATTAGCAGAGTCCATTGTTCTATGACCACTATTTAGGACCTGCAGGGATTCAATTGTCTTACATTCTGAACATTGTCTTCAACACTGAGCATATAAAATAGCCTTAGTCACTAATGCTAGACATACTTAAAGAAGGAGAAAGTAGAGGGAAATTATACAGAATTGTAATTGGGATAGTCTGTACACCTTTTTAGTGTTGACAGCTAAATATCTACTGTGTTCTATCTATGTGCAAAGATTTGATAAATTATTCCTGAAAACATTCACAATATACACGGAAATAAGAGCTGAACAAAAGAGTTCATACTGCACAAAAGTTTGTGGTCTACAGTGCAGAGTAGCCATATGAAGAAATAGTAAAGAAACTTCCAAGGACATAGAAAAGGAGAGACAAAGGGTATTGTCTCCTGGAGTTAGAATAGAAAAATTCAACCTTGCATATGCTTACGGTAGCTGAAATTGGTCTGAGAATAAAACAAAGATATTGTGTACCTCTAGAATTTGAGAAAAAATACAAACTTATAGCAAGTCACTTTAGTGATTAGGTCACTAATTTGAGTTTAGGTGCTATTAAAGCCAGTCTTTGTATAGGACTTTATATTTCTCATGTTGTCCTTTCCTGTTTATTCTACTTCACTCACAAATCAAGAGATGAAAACGGAGTCCACCAGGTAGCCTAGCACCCAGAATGCATTGTTTCCAGGCTTCCAGGCTGACCAGGTGAGACTAAGACTTTGACATGGTGAATACCTGCAGTTTCTTGCAGCTGCCAACCATTTGTCCCCTGATAACATGTCAAACTTATGAGTGGAAGATAATGCTGTGATACTTAGCTTGCTACTGTTGAAAGTAAAATTGCAAAATTGTTCATTACCAGAAGGTGGTCAGTACAGGTAAGGAGAAGCATTAGCTTGGAAATAGGCCATGAGGATTGGCCTAACCATATGAGCTAGGTGGAGTCCATAATACAATTTCCCAATCTGCTTCAGAAAGCCAGTATTTTCTTTTTATTCTATGCTAACTAGACACTCTAAAAGAAGTTAGCTCTTATTCCCTGGGAGAAGGCTTTGTACAGGTATGATATATACCTTTCCATTTATGTGCATTATAGCCATTATTATTAATTAAGATCCTGACAGTCCACAGTGCACACATTCATTTGTTCCATTAGATCAATTAATGTATATCCCTTGCTGAGAAATAATTTTTCCCAGCAGGTATTGTTCCAAGGCTTCCAGACCTACTAGATGAGACTAAGACTTCAATATGATGAATATCTCAGTGTCTTTCAGCAGCCAACAATTTGCCCCCTGATAATATACCAAGCTTTTAAGCTCTCCCTAGATCAAAGAAACTGTAAGCCAGATATTACAATGTAAGATGAGCCAACTATGTGTGTTTCATTGCTAGCGATTCTTATCATGGAAGCTCTGTCCTTTAACAAACTATGGAGTTTTGTTAAGTAAAGGACCATGGTGAGTAGGAAGCACAAAGCCAAATCATAAGCCAGATGCCAAGGATTATATACTCATGCAAGCAGAAGCTAGAAACAAGAGTTTTGTCAGGAAATAGTGGAAGACATTATGGTGCAGTGAGCTTAACCATTGTGATTGCCCAGAATGGCTAGAATCATACTTGTGAACAGCACTGAGTGAGAATTTAAGAATTTGAGATAGTTTTAAATAGAAGGATCTGTTCAGTTAATAAGATTGATCCGGTTGAAGTACAACTTAGACTCAGCATAAATTGGAAAGCCACTGTCATGAGATAGCTATGGCTTCAAGTGAAATGGAGGAAAGTAGATAAATGAAAGGAAATGGAGATGGAGACTTCTATTAAAGTATCCATTGATTTCCAGCCTTTGCTTTGCTGAAGTTTTGAGATAGCATTGTGCCTGTGGTAAGACAAAAAGAAAAATCAGAAAGATCATTTTGCCTCATTCTGACAAGGCTTGAGCTAGCTCAAGAAAGATGGACACAAGAATAATGTGAAATAAGCATCAGGGAAAATAGCAGCAAGGAATTTAGAGAGTGAAATAGACAAGGCCAAAGTGAATAGTGAAGATAGCATCTTGGGTAAATGACAAGCTCTTACTGTCAAGGTTTGATAGCAAAAGAGTCCTAGTGAGTAGGAGACGGCCTGAGCAGCTTCTGCAGAGTAGAATCCAGAGAATAACGAATTGAGGTTGCATTAGTGGCACAGAAATGAAGTTCCAAGGCAAAAAAAACAGGTCTTCATAGAGGAAATTCCAGCTAAGAACTGTAGCTCTGAGAATGGTAAATCATAGCATCTTATAGGAAAGTTTATCTTTCGGAAGTAAGAGTGGAATAAGGTTGCTAATTAATCAATAAACCAGATAATTTCAAGTTTATTCTCATTTAAATGGATAATCACTGTTTAGAGCTCAAGAAAAGTTTCAAATTGGAATCCTTTGATGTTGTAGATGGGAATGTGAAAGGGTGCAGTTGCTGTGGAAAAGCCTGTTCCTTAAAAAGCTTGTATAGAATTACCATATGGCTCACCAGTTCCTCTCATGGATATTTACCCAAAAGAATTAAAAACAAGGATTCAGATGGATACAGGCCCACCAGTTTTCCTTGAAGCATTATTCACAGTTGCCAAAGGTGTAATCAACCCTGATGTCTATGCACAAGTGAATGGGTAAACTAAATAAGGGACATATATACAACTAAGTATTCTTACAGAAAACAATGAAATTTTTGTATATTTACAGCAGAGATGAGCCTTGGAATATTATACTAAAAGCCAACTAGCAAAAGGACAAGAGTTGCATGAGTCCACTTATATGAAATATCAATGATAAGCAAACTAATAGAGACAGAAAGTGGATTATTAGGGCCAGAGTAACAAAGAGTTACTGCTTATTGACTAACAGAATTTCTATTTGGAGTGATAGAAAGTTTGATAAACAGATAGTGGTGATAGTTGCAAAACTTTGTGAGTATAGTGAATGAAACTGAATTACATAAAACAGTTTATAATTTGGGGGCAACCAAGATTTTCCTCGGTAGGTGAATGAAGAAATAAACTATTTCACATCTGAAAACTGGAATATTATTCAGTACTGAGAAGAAATGACCTATCGAGTTATGAGAACATATTGAAGAACCTTCAATACATATTATAAAGGGATAGAAGCTAATCTGAAAAGGCTACCTATGGAATGATTTCAACTATCTGATAATGTATAAGCAAAACTATGAAAACTGTACAAGGACATGTAGTTTCCAGGGATTAGAGAGAGGGAGGGAATGTAGTATTATAAAGTTGTATACATATCATTAAACATTTGTTCGAACTTGTAGAATATATACCCTATGAGGGAGTATTTAATGGAAGACGTGGACTTTGAACTATAATGATATGTCAACATAGGCTTATAAATTATAATAAACAAACTACTCTGATGGGGGATTTTGATACTGGGAGAAGTTATGTATGTGGAGACAGTGAGCTATGTCAGAAATTTCTATTTACACTTTTCTGTGAACCTAACAAGGATCTGAGTTTAATCCCCAGTTCTGGAAGAAAACATTTCTTTTTCTCTTCTGATATCTTTTACATATATTATTTGTTCTAAATAAATTTCCTAGAAAATATGAAGAGAAGTTACAAGGTCTGCTGTCATGTGTTTTGGGTAAGAGACAAAGGGCCCGGGCCTATGGGTTGCTGGGAAGTTGCTTTTCCCTGAGTCCAGCTGCCCTGTTGTCCTGAGAAGGGTGAACCCCAACTGGGACTTCAACCTTCAAGAGTGCTCAGAATCAGTCCTGTGGATATACTTGACTTCCTCCCTCACTGGGCTGAGCTCCACTGCCAGCTCCTGCTGCTAGAATACACATGTGGCCCAAGAAATGTTTGAAGAAATTGGATTCTGAAACTCCTCATTTGGTAGCATGCCAGAAAATACAGCTTTGGCTATAAAGATTGGTCTAAATTTAAATACTCTCTTGTTGCTTCAGACTGGTTTATATGTGCATGAGCACAGTTTAGCTTCAAGAGCCAAGTATCTTTTGTCAACATAAAGAAGGTGAGTCAGTATGTTGTTGTCTAAGCCAGCCCCTGTGCTTAGCCTTGATTCTCCTAAGCTTGATAAACATCCTCCAGCCTTTGAGCCAAGGAGAACTTGGAGTCCAACTACTTAATTGGATGTTTTCCAGTTCACAGTAGTTAACTTTTCATCAACTCATCTCCTTAATTTAGAACAACATTCAAAGAATAATTACCAAACCTCACAGTAGTTTGAGTCTATTTCTAGACTGCTATGTAGCATATTCAGAACTAAAAGACACTCATTGTTGTTCAAGAATTTTTAGTAAGATTTTGGAGGGAAAAAGAAGTTTCTTAGAAATTTATTAATAATTTTTGATCAAATTGTTAAATGGGATGATTTAGAATTTTTTTAAGTGAAATTCAGCATTAGTTTGCCTAGTAAGTCATATTACATCTGCCTTTGCTAACAAAATTGTTTTTAGAATTAAGCAATCAGTTCATTGTTTTGCAATATTGAGATCTTGATTTAAGAAAAAAAAAAAAAACTGGTGCAATTATATGGTCAGGTACCTACTAAAGCTTAACTGATTTATGCAGTTTTCCTAAGCTTGGGTTTTTGTCTTTGATGAGAGTTGTGTATTGGTTAGCATTTTTGACAGCTGGGGAATATAGCATCAGATCTTGTTACTGTTTCTGTTTTTCAGATTGGTCTTCTTTTTTCTGTGCCAGAAGAAGAATAAAATTACCTGATTTAAATGTACCTATGAAATGCCCAGTGTGTCAGACTACATGCAATCATAGGGAGGACATACACAGAGCCACACATGAGGCTTTTCAAGAGAAGACAGGCCTGGCATTGTGGGACAATAGAATTGTAGCTGCCGTCACAAATTATTTCAGTAAGAAAGAGAGAAAGTATGTAGAGTAATCAGCTTGACTGTTCAGGGAACCTTTTTGACAAGGTCAGACTTTAAAAGGGCGCAGAAAGTCTTGCTTATTAAATTAGCTAATGACGTGACCCTCCAAAAGATAGAATATGCTGGCTGACAAGATTCAGAAGAATCTCAGCAGGTTAGAATGATGGGCCAAAGGCAGAAAGAAGAAAGTAAAAAAAAAAATAATTTCAAGGCCTGGCACTTGGAAACAAAAAAAGACACCACAGTCATAGATAAAGCATATATGGTTAGCAAGTATGGAAGAGTTCTAGTTGAAAATAAACTGAAGCTGTGAATCATCAATATGGCAAAAGCTTTCCAAATGTGCATGAGCTTTCCAGGGTGCTTATGCAACCCAAGCCTTTATTAATAGACTACGGTATTTAGCGATAGGAAAATGACATCATAAAGCATTTGAGGAGGCGAACACAGATGTGAAGCAAATGTTCAGTGAGGTCAAAAGCTTTCTGAACCTAGATCGAACACAGTGTAGTAGAAGTCTTCTCCCAAAGTCCTGTGCTAAACCAGTTGTTCAACCACATAGTAGCAGCATCTCATTAGAGTCCCCTGAAGAGCTGAATATCTTGGAAATGCTCAGTGATCTATCTACCAGTTTAACTTCTCTGACATTCTCAGGTGATATTTCTCAAATCATCTGTATAAATGACCGATTGCTGTTATTTGTCTTAAATTGAAATTGTATGTTTTTGTAAAGTTTAAAAATCACATCACTCAACGTTGTTGCAATGTCGAATTGATACCAAATTTTCTAAACACATAAATGATTTGTTTTGGATGTGTGATAGCTTGTAGATTGCACCCTAAGAAGCACTGATTCTAACATGAAGCCTGAGTGGTGAGCCATGAGCTTAGAATTAGTCATTGCCTGCCTTGAGATCGATCATTCTGTGCCTTGGATCTTCTTAAATTTTCACTTGTGTTTTATACTTTGGACTGAGGACACATTTTAGTTAGGACCACTGTGCTTCACTTTGAATAACCTCAGTACACATAAGAAAATCCTAGTGCTGGGGAGATAGCTGAGCGGGATAAGCACCTGCCTGGGCCTGAGTTTGAGATATATATATTTCTCTTAAGGAAAACATGACTCAGATCTGGAATTTGCTTTCAGTAGATTCACATTTAGAAGTGAGCAAGGGCAGTAGCTAGCAAGCATGGAGATCAAATGTAGTTGTGTATGTGACGTAATAAAATTATGCCTGGAGGGAATACAGGAAAAGCCCATGACTTCCAAGAGTTTTGTAAATTTACAACGAGGCCCACTCTGTTTAAACAATTTCCATATGCCATTTTGATACAGGGTATGTAAAAGTAGAAGCATAATATACTCTGAGTAAATATTTCTCAATTAAGAGATTGTTTGTCATACTATTATCTCATAATAGCTCTATCATCATGCTAGTCATCAATTAAAATGTACATAAGAGAATCCACTGTCGTATCTCAAATTTGCAACCAACATAGGAACCTGGAGACCTTATATAAACAAAGAACAGTGTATCAGCAAACACTGTTCTTACTTAAAACATAGTGTGTATAGAATCTGTGGTAGGTTTTAGTAATATGTTACTCACAAGCCTATTGGATTTCCTGGTAATTACCACCACAATCCATTTATACTCAAGTGACTGAAAATAGCTGCTTTTTAAAGTTTCCAGGGATTAAGCCAGGCATGTTGGCACAAGCCTGTAATCTGAGCATTTGGAAGCCAGAGGAAGGAGCATCACAAGTTCAAGGCCATCCTAGGCTACACGGTGAGTTCAAGGCTAGTCTAAACTACGTAGCAAGACCTTGTCTCAAAAACAAACAAACAAACAAAAAACACCGAAGCATACAATTCACTGGGACTTATTATTTTAATCTTACGGGATAGTAATCTATTCATTCCACATAATTTTGGCAGCTGTACAGTGTCTTGAAATTGGTACTGATGCTGCCAATAATTTCTTAACAACAACTGGGAGATATTCATTAGCTACTTTCTCTTACCTCAATAAGGAGAAACATTTGTACCAATAGTGTTTTAAAAAGTTGGCATGTCTGAATCTTGAACTCTGAACAACTACTATGAAGACAAAAATATGCATTACATTAACTATTGTGGCTATACTACTAACCTATTTTAAAACTGTCTCATTGTGATTTTTTATTCAAAGTAATAAAATTATAAAAAGGGAAAAAGTATTGCTAACCATAAAAAAGAAATCACTATCAACTGCTATATAAGTTACACTTGAGCTTTTTCCTTTCAAATAATCTACGCATTAGTAGGATATTGAGCTAAGAGAAAATAGTTGTATATATATAGTCCAATAGTAGCGGGTTATCAGTGGAACTGCCATTGTCGAAAGCTGTTGACTTGAGTCTTTTACAGCTCAGCATACTTACCTGGATTTACTTTGTATGCCTCATGGGCAAACTTTTCTACTGGATGGTTAAGGCCAAGTTAAAGCAAGAAAAAATCCCCTGAGGATTGAAACCATGTATAGCACTTTGTAGAACTTTTGTCAGTGTCAGCCGTCTGGATGAATCACAGCCATTGCTTTACCAGTTTGCTCTCTCTGAAAGCCTGAGAGAATGATTTCTCTCTAAGTGAATCTCCTTAGACATACTATACATCATCAATCTGTTTCCTCTGTGGCCCCCTAATTTCCTTGAACAGAAAATTTGGGACACCTCTGAGTTATAAGATGTTACAGTACAAGTTCTCTTATGTCCTGAGTCTTCACTGACCTTGAAGGGCTAGGGCCAAAACATTAGCTATCCATGTAGCCCCTCCCTTTTTTTTAATTTTTGCTCTGCAAACTTAGGTTCTTAATCCTCCAGAAGAAAAGCTTAGTGATACTATTACTCTATAACATAGGTACTTGAGCTTATCATCACTGTCTTTCTAAAGACTAAATACCTTAGAATTAACCTGGAACAAGTATTTTTCATTAAGCATTGATATTCTAAAAATGCCCTATAGGATGTGATTTTTTAAAAAATACTGCTACACTATTTTACACAGAAATTTAGAAATCTAAGTATATGCAAAATTGTAGCAGGTCAATCATTTTTTCTTGTCTTGTTTTCTCCAATTACCTTTTTTTCCCATTAAAATAAACATTTACTTGAGAAAGTGTATAGCAATAACTGACGTGACAGTAGAAGCAGCATACATCTGAAAGCCCAGAATGACAGGCATTCCAAGAGTGGTTTTAGTATTACACATCGCTATCCTCAGTGTCAAAAAGCTGTTGGAGATTCTTAGGATCATTGCCTTATTCATCCTGTGTATATAAGTGCATGATTTTGCCCCTACCGTGTCTCATAACTTGTCTGATTGCTGTCCCCTCATTGTTTAATCCTTACATTCTTGATTTCCATTTAACCGTTATGTATGCCTTTCCATTTCTATTTCTTCTTTCGAGTTCTTACACTAGGGACACTATGACATTTACACATGTAGGTCTGCTTTATTTCACTTATGAGTATATGTTCAAGATACATCCACTTGTATAAAGGCTTTGAGTATATCATTCTTTGTAGCTGAGTAATATTCCATTGTATAAGAGCGCCACGTCTTTTTCAACCATTCTTCAGGTGACAGGTATTTTGGTTGTTTCCAAGATTTGGCTATCATACGTTATGCTACTATAAACATAGCTGCACAAACATTATTATGATATGCTGTTTTCAGTTCTTCTGGGAAAATTCCTAGTAGGGGGATAGCTGGATTGAATGGAATTTGCAGCTGTAGTTTTTTTAAGGAGTCTCCACACAGCTTTCAATAATGGTAGCACAAGTCTTCATTCTCACCAGCAGTGGAGAAGTGTTCCTTTTTCCCCACAGCCTCTCCAACATTTGTTGCTTGATTTCTTTATGATAGCCATTCTTTCTGGGGTGAGATGGTATCTAAGTGTTGTTGAGCAGCCAGCAGAGCCTACAAAATCTAGCTCTGTGCTTTTTGGGTGGCAATCACATAGAAGTGAAACAAAGTTCTCTAATTTTGCTTTCAAGACCGCAATCTGACCTCACCATGCCTCAGTTTTCTCACTTGTACAGTGCAGATAAAAAGGCGAAAATTCCCTCCTCACCCAGATATCTAAATTGAGCACCTAAGGAAAACCCAGCAAGCCATCCTTTCAGACATTCCCCTGGCATTCGTCAGCCATTTCATCACCAAGCACAAAGATGGCTCCAATATCTCAAAGGAGTAGAGGGTTACTGGGCTCATGGTTTCTGAAGGGTCCGTCTCTGGTTGTCTACCTTCCAAGGCAGGAGTATGGTAGCTGATGGGTACAGTAGAACAGAAACATTTATTTTATGGTAGCCTAGAAGCCCAGCAGGGGAATAGTGACAGACACAAAAGGCTAAAGAACCAAACATAGACCACAAAGATACACCTCTTCCTCATACACAGAAATGCGCTTCCCCAATCTCCAAGGAGCTCCTGAGGCGATCATGTTGACACTTCACCACAACAGTCACACTCCTGTACTGTCTTCCTCCTGTGCTCTACCACTTTCCTGTCCATCTTTTTATTACTAAACCTTTTATAAGACCTTCCTATTTTCCATAGCTTGCGTTCTGTTCTTCCTTACATATTTATCCCTTAAATCTATGAACTGTTTTCTGTTCTGCCGAGCAGGGTCTACTCCTTCTGCTGGTTTATGCCGCTCCAGGCTAAAGATATTATTGACCCTTATCATGAAATAAGGAGTCACCCCGCCCCCATACTCCACTACCATGCCATTTGGGCCATCAGATTGCAAATTCTACTGGAATTAGATTAGCTACTGCACTGTTAAAAATCTCCCCAACCTAGCAAAAGAACTATTACCTGGCATGCTTCCTACTTTTGCCTTTCCTCCCAGAAAGTATTATCATGAATGGTTTGACAATTGAGTCTGTTTACCGTATTTACAATTTTTCCTGTCTGCTTTTGTTGCTTTTCCTAAAACACAGTTAGCTACATCTCTTTCAAAGTGCACTACTGTAACTCTTATTTAAGGCTCCAGGGGATGAGAACAGATGTGAAATTTTCCTGCAGTTAGAAGATATCAGCACCACTGTGGCTCACCCCCGATATGAACCAACAGATAATTACAGTTTAAAATTAGTATTTTAATGAACGAGTCTTAGGAAATGTAAAGTGAAATCTCCCAGGCATTCAAGAGACAAGCAGAGGAAAAACACAAAATGAGAAGTCCAATAGACAGATGGCCAGCAGGTGCTGGGTTGGTAGAGTTAAATGTTCTGATTTTTATGAACTGCACAAAAGGGAGAGAAGCCCATACTGAAAGATGAACAGGAGTGCCTTGGAAGCCATGTCAAATTCTAATCAATCATAGATGTGAGGTTTACACCTGAAAACCTTCAAATTAAATATCAGTGCAAAATATGAGAAAATAAATTTCCTACCCATTTAAACTTAATGCCAAGGTTCTCCTTCTTCCTTTCAGAAATTAATGGTGTTATTAAATATTAATGTATCCTGATACCCAGCAGTAATTGTTACTAGTATCATAAACTGTTTCTGTGAAATAGAAATTTTAGAAACCAGATATTATTAGGCGAGAAGACTGAACAGCTAAGGTTGATTTTTTTAAAATGTTTCCCCAGCTAAGTATGTGTTCTACTAGGGGCTCACTTACTGGACACCCTGGTCAAATAAAGGATAAATCATAGATAATGTTATAAGTGGCCTGAATGCTGGACTAAAACGATTATTAACTTCATCCCTATGGGGGTAATAAAGGGAACGTGGCTCTGCTTATTTTCAAGGGCTCACTTACTTGAGGAACTTGGACTAGTTGCTTCCACTCTGCCCTGATCTCTCATCTGCAAAATGAGATTGTTAACATTTGCCTCGTATGGCCTGCTGGGAAGTTAGGAGACAGAATTCAGCAGTGCCCTTAAACTGCACGGGCCAGTGTAGCGTTGTACAATTATATAGCGTCTGCACTAAGGAAGACCTACCACCTCTAAGCACACTACCCTCGATTTCCATTATAACATACTTTGGCTTCCTGCAGGATTTTTAATTAAAGATTGGCATTAAAAAATTCATGTGAATGTATTTCCACAACTTGTGCTTTACACCCCGGCAGGAGACTGTCAGGTAGGAAAATTGCTCTTTCAGAACTCTGACCCTGACTCATCCCTGAAGAAAATGCCCCCTCCCTCCCAGCAAGCATCTCTTCTCAGAAGCTGAGGCCAAAGCCAGAGTGGCCCTGACTCTCAGCTGTGCCCTAGGTTAGTTCTGTTAACCTACTGGCATATCTACCCTGGTCCATCTGTTCTCCTGGCTGTCCTTAGGCCATCTCAGCCACACCAGGTGCTGGATGTTACTCTAACAGAGAGTAGATGCTATGCAAGGCATAAACCCAAAGGGAAAATATTTTGCTCTCTCTTCCCATGTGCTATCAACGGCAATTCTTCTTAATGAATTATTCACAAGGTATCAAGGTAGAGCAGGTTGTATTGTTTCTTTACTGCCTTTACTTGCACAGCTCCTCCCCAGGGCCAGCTGTGATTAGATGGAAGAAGGGAGAACCTTCTGTCCCCAAGAAGCTTCTATGGCTCTTTTTCTCAAAAGGCTACAGGGCAGCACTTTTATTTCTGTAGATAACCTACTCCTTCTGCCCTCCAAAGAATAACAGCTTTACTTTACTGACAACTGCAAAATGGGTATGTATTCAATGTAATTTTCTGCACTTACACAATTGAAATTTTATTATGTATTATTAATTTGGCAAGTGCTGGTTAATTTGGCTTTATATTATAAGTATAGATTTACTTATATGTGTACATATAATTGCATAGTCATAAACATTTTCATTACTTTGTTATAACAAATATTTATTAACATTAAACCTAGGCATCTTGCTAAGCATCATATAGATAAGTCTAAACTTTTAAAATAATAATTGTTTAATCTCCAGGCATTGAAGTAGTTTGAATCCACAATTAATTACCTTTTCATTATTTCAAAGAAACAAACGTAAGACCTGCCTGAGTTTGCTACTACAAACAGCTATTTACCTGAACATATTAACATTGCTCTGGACATATATTAATTTCAGAATCTTGCTTTTGTGAAGCTAACTAAGTTTATATCTGTTAGTTTCAAAATATAGTGATACCTCAGTTTTTTTAAATCATTTTTTATATATTTAGTTCAGAGTCTACAGATTCTTGCTACACAGATCTGAATTGTTCCTCCCATTTACAGCCTCCCAAGCGCTGGGATTGTAGGCAGTTACCACCACTCCCAATCTCAGATGTCACAGTCTCAGCCTGCCCCAGGGGCAGGTCCAGCATGGCATGCCAGGGATCAAACCACAGTCCTGCACCTGCCTAAGGTCCACTGAGCTATGTGACCAGCCCTGATACCTCAGTTGTTGCTCTGATCTCAAACTTTCTATGACACAAATAGCATAATTCAAAAACCATCTACTCAGTGTTGCATCTTATGCTCAACAGTTGAAAAAAAAATGCAATTTGAAAAATACCTGAATGGGCCAAGTCACCTGTCTCCTCCTGCCTGCAGCACAAGGATGGTACAGTCTAAGCACCAGTCTCACCCAGACAGTATATACTGGCTGTGTTAGTGCATAGGCACATTCCTCGGGGCGTGTGTGTGTGTGTGTGTGTGTGTGTGTGTGTGTGTGTGTGTGTGTTCTTCATTGTAACCTTGGCCCCAGAGAAAGTTAGTGGTATCAGCAGTAAAACACAGGAAAACTGAAAACCAGAATAAAGAAAGAAATCATTGAAAAATTTGGTAAAGTCCTAGGAAAAAATGAGTTTATAAGCATAATTTTGGGTCCCAGGACCAATTATTTGGTTTTGTATTATTTCTTAAGGTCAAAATAGACTCAGTTCTCAAACTTTTCAGTATTTGGAGTGAATGGAGTTTGAAAAGAGATATGATAAAGAAATAGATAAGAATGTGCAAAAGTGAAGTTTATATATTTTTTAGAAAGTGGTCATTTTTCCCAGCTGTATTTTAGAAACATTTTCCATTCTTATTAATATGCAATATAGTTAAAATAACATGTACAATTCTGTGGGCATTACCGAAACAGACATTTCCCGGTGTTGCTAAAGCCACTAGGGTCAGGGTGGGGTGACACAGCTGAGCAGCTGCGACACTCCTTGAGCCTCAGGTTGAGCACACAGTTGCAAGGCCATGATGGGCAATTTAGTGACAGAGTGAGACCCTGTCTCAAAGATAAAACAAGGCTGGGGCTGTTGCTCGATGGGAAGGTCATAGGTTGCATCCCAATGCCAAAATTTTACAATTTTTAAATACCACAAAATAACTAGCCGGCCATGAAAATAAATAAACAAACAAAAGTTCTGAAACAAGAAAAAAAAATTCAAAAAAAAAAAAAAAAGAAATATATTTTCTCATTGTCGTAGGTCATTTTCATGACTTGATCTCTATATAAATTATATTTTGATGTTTTTATTAAATATATATATGCCATGTCTTAGTTGCTTTTTTACATTGCTGAGACAAAGTATTCAACAGCCAAAGTTAAAAAAGGAAAGGTTTAGTGTAGCTTACAGACTATCGAGGTTTCAGTTCATCGTTGACTGTCTACAAGGCAGGGTGACATGGCACAGGGGCACCGCAGAGGAGAAGCAGCTTGTGGGGAGCAGAAGGGAGGAAGTAGCAAGGCAGGGGAATAGCAGCACCAGCAGCGCCAGTAGCGCCAGCAGCGGCAGCCTTTTTTCCATCTGTTTCTATCCCTCCATGCTGCCTGCCTTTTGCGTGGTGCCATTCATACTCAGGGTGGCCCTCCAATTATCCGTACACAGAACTTCACTAAACTAATCAGTGGACTGATTTAGCAATAATGCACCCATAATCCCAGCAAGGCATAATTTAATCCGAGCATCATACACCATACATGCAACCACTTCTCAAAACTTCAACCTATGGGAGGCTGGCAACACATCTTATTAGACGAAGTACCTAGTTAAGCAAGTGCAGGAAACAGAGTTTGATCCCTGGTGCCACCCCAGCCCTGCTCCCAGGCATGCTGAGCCAGTCACTGAGTCCTGGTATAGTGGCATACATGAGAACTGGGAGGCTGAAAACAGGAGGATCACTATGAATCCAACCTGCATAGTGAGATAAAAACTTCAACCTATGCTTGCATGAAACTTTCAGGGCACATCTAGACCCAAGCCATGACACACTATATATTTTTATTTTGAATAAGTCAATAATAGGCATACTGATACACAATTGTTAGCATACTTTCTTTTAAAATTTTAACCAATATTTAGGAGAATAATTTCTATAGGATGAGTTTAAACTAGTCCAACTTTGTAGTTTCAAGAGTTTTGGCAATGTACACATTCATGGGACAGTCACTTGAATCAAGATGTAAACCTTACCATGTCCTCAGACAGTTCTCGCAAGTCTTTTTTTTTTTTTTTTTTTTTTTTTTTTTTTTTTTTTTTTTTTTTTGTCTTTTTGAGACAGGGTCTCGCTATGCAGTTGAGGCTGGTCCTGAGCTCACTTTTGTAGCCTAGGCTGGTCTCGAACTCGCATCAATCCTCCTGCCTCAGCCTCCCAAGTGCTGGGATTACAGGCGTGAGCCACCACATCCAGCCTCTCGCAAGTTCTGTAGCGCTCAGTACCACTAACTGCTTGGTCAAAGACAACACAGATGAGTTTTGCATACTGGAAAATTTCACATAAATATAAGCAAACAGTTAACATCATATTTTCTGAAAATTTTTTGAGATTCCTTCCAGTTGGTGTATGAGTAATCTGCTTTTCACAAAATTGTCTTTTATGCGGTATAAATTGTCATTTATATTTGTTCTATAATTCTTATGTAATTTTTGTACTGATTTATTTTAACTTATTTATCTATTATTTCCCATTTGAATATCTAGTATTTAATTTTCTATAGTAGGTGATTCATTAGTTGGACTTTTGGGTTATTTGTACTTCAGATTTTTGTAAGTTAAAGTCATATACCAAAAAAAAAATAAATAAAGTCATAGCAATTTCATATGTAAGCATTTGTTCAGATATTTGTACTCATTTCTCTTGGCTAGATAGCTAAGGATAAAACCACTGGGTCTTCTACAGTTTCACTACACAGATCAGACTCATAGTGAACCTTCCTATTTTCAGCTTCCCAAATGCTGAGATTACAGCCTCATAGCACTACACCCAGTCTCCATCTCAGCTAGCCCTAGGGGCAGGGCTGGTAGGGCAGGCCAGGAATCAAACCCCAGGCCCCTATGTCTGCCTAAATAGGCACTTTAATCTGCTGAGCTATCTGGCCAGCCCTTTCTGTCATTTTCTTAACATTATCATTCAGAGAGCAGAAATTAATTTTGATGAAAACAATTTTATTATTTGACTTCAGATTCCTTTATTTATTTATTTATTTCCAGGACCAGGGTTTGAACTCATGATCTTGCACTTCAGGCAGGCATTTCTGCCACGGAATGATCTCCCAGCCCCTGGATTCTTATTTTTATATTCTATCCAAGAAATTTTCCTCATCTTAAAGTCTTAATTAATTTTTCTTATATTCTTTGTTTAGGGGCTTTATAATGTTAATTATTACATAGGTTTATAATACATTGAGTGTTACTTACTGTGCATGATATAAGAGGGTCATTTTTTTTCTCATGCATATCTAGATGTTTCATTTATTGAAAAATTACTCTTTTGTTTGTTTGTTTGTTTTTTTGGCCTTTTTGAGACAGGGTCTCACTATGCAGTTCAGGCTGGCCTTGAGCTCACTTTTGTAGCCCAGGCTGGTCTCAAACTCGCACCGATCCTCCTGCTGCAGCCTCCCGAGTGCTGGAATTACAGGCATGCGCCACCATGCCCAGCTCGAAAAATTACTCTTTATCCTTTAATTACCTTAAGAATTTGTTCAAACATCTATTGAAATATATGGGTTTATTTCTGAGCTTTCTATTCAGTTCCATTGATCTGCGTTTTGTCCACACATCAGTGTGAAATCATTTCTGCCTTAAGGTAACTTCCTATGCATGGAATATTGAGCGCAAGGAGTATCCTGCTGTTTAAGACTAGTAGTTCTTATGCCTATGAAAGGCTGAAGATCCTTATACCTGGAAAACCTGGTTATCCTTCCAAGCACTATCTAACTTTCAATATTGGGTGTTTCCCCTAAATGAAACAAAAAGTTGTCAACTTAATCTTTGGAAAATATCATATCATTATTTTTCAATAGATATTTATCTGTTCATCTCAATTTTCACTGGCCATAGGTTATCTTTCCCTGTAAAGTGTGTATCTTTTGGCATTCAGATGTATTTCAATTTTGAACTTTACTTTTCTTACTAAGTAAATCTCTTATATAAGGGTATGAAATATTTTCCTACTATGTGTATACCATATAATTTATCAGAGTGTTATTTACATTGGTGAGATTTTTGATATCAGAAGCTACCCTTTGTTACTCTTAGATTTACTATATGAAATTATTTTTCTCAGTAATAATAATTTAGTCACTTTGTTACAAGGGGTTTCCAATTACTTTTCTTTCTATCTTACTGAATGAACCAGAGCTTCTGCTACAAATAATTAAAGCAATAGTAGATACATGATCTTAAAACTGCAAAGATCATTTCTAGACCATACAAAACTATAGTATATTTATTTTATTTATTTTAAATACATTTTGGACAGGGTCTAACTGTGTAGATTGGATAAGCGCTGTGATTATATGCATGTGCGCCACTTTCCCTGTCTCAATTGCAGTGTCCCACACCCCAGGGACTGACATGGCATGCTGGGTATTGAATCCGGGCCACCTCCATCTACCTAAGCAGGCACTTCAGTCTGCTAAGCTATCTGCCTGTCCCAAACTATAGTATATTTTAAAATTAAGACAATTTTTATACCTATTATCTTGGGATCAAAGGGTTTCACACATTTTTAAGACTATTGATTCATAAGCGTAAAGTTCTACAGAAAGATTCTACCTGTTTATTCTTCTAGCCAATTTGTCAACCTTCATAATCTGTTGTTTCACCTTAAAAAGTGGTGATTTACAGTTTAGAAAATATATTAAATATTAGTGGGGATCAGAAGAAATGCAATCATTTTCTAAGTCAATTCTTAATTGATTTATATACTTCCCTTATAACTTCAGATACCGTGCTCTATTGAGCATGTGAGTGACAAGGAAAGAGTGTTCACTACCCATGTCAGTGTCCCAGGGCTGCCCTAGCATAGTGCAGCAATTCCCCCTCATTTACAGAATATACACTCTAGACTTCCAGCAGGTATCTGAAGCCAGATAATACTGAACCCACATATAGCATACCACACATATCTATGACAATAATTTATAAATTAGCATAGCTAAGTAAGACATTAACAAAAATAAAGTAAAACAGTTATAACAAGATTCTGTCACATAAATTATATGGATGTAGTTTCTCATGAAAGAATAAAGGCAAATATTACCTGTACGTGATATTTGATATCCAAATCCCAGAAAGTAAAACAGTAGCAAAGGACAGACCACTGTACTACAACTATCTTAAAACAATGTAAATTTATTCTCTCAGTGTTTCTAGGTCATAAGCCAGAAATCAAGGGAAATGACCTTTTTTAAAATTTATTTTATTTTAGGGTTGTTCATTTGTTTGCTTAAGGATTTTTTGTCCTCTTTCAGCCTTTGGCAGCCCCAGGAGTTCCCGTGTTATGGGTCTTTGCACTGTCTTTGGAGATGGCGTGTGTCTGTCTGTCCATGGGCTTCTATCATGTACACTTTGCTCTTCCTACAAATATATTAGCCCTAGCTGATCAAGGCCCATTATAAAGGCTTTATCTTAATTTAGTGGAAATCCTCTATTTCCAAACAAAGTCAGATTCATAGTTACTTAGAGTAAACCTTATTAAAAGAAAATTCTCAGCAAATGCATTTTACTGTAAAGGCTTTACATTTATCTTTCTTTATAACTGAATAATACTTTTTTGCCTAAAAATAGGTTGTTTCCAAGAAAAATAATGGCGGTTTCTTGCTTGTTGCTTTGTTTTGCTTTGTTTTTTGTAGGTGTTTTTATTGTTTCATTTTGGTTTTTGAGGCTGGGTCTCATTATCTAGGCTAGCCTGGCAAACCACCAAACCACAGTGGTCCTCCTGCCTCACTGTCCTGAGTGCTGGCACTACACCACTACGCCCAGCTAACAGTTTATTGGAGCAGACAACAATTCATGAATTGGGAAATCTCAAACCGAAAGGAAGCTAGTGTGCCGTGGACAGCACATCAGTGGCAAGTGTTTATTGAGTAAGCACACAAGCAAAGGAAGGCAACTAGCCAATGGGCTACAGTTACCTTGTCAGAAAGTCTCCAGTGCCATAGGTACGTGCTAGTTCATGATTTTCATTGGCTAAGATTGAGTTTTTCTTTTCTTTAACATAAGCATTTACCGAAAATCCAAGTTAAATTTTGCTTCTGTTTGCAGTTAATGCAAAGTTAAGGCTATTTTTCAGGTCTAGCTGGGGTTTTGTTTGTCCAGAAATTTTTCAGGCCTGGTCTCCATTTCCATTTTGCTTTCCCATACTTCAACATTCCTCTTAGGGGGACACAATCCACCCACAACGTCAGCATAGGAACAGGTTATTTTACTGATGGGGAGCCCTTGTGTTGAGAATTCTCTTTTCTTTTATCAAACCACAACCTGACTACCTATTGACGTGTACACCTAGAGGGGCCACTACAAATATTACTGGCTCCTAGTTGATAACACTGAGAAATGCAAAATATACTATCACACTGGATGGAAGATAATGAAATAGCTAGTGGAGAGTCTCTCAATCCATATGGCCATCTTATTTCACAAATTCATCAGTGATCCTTGAGACTACACCCAAAATAAAGCTGTTGTAGGGCTCGTAAGATGTGAATGTCCTGTTTCTTCTGACTGTCATCAGCTGCTTCAGAAGACAGTCTCTCATTCTTTTAAAGAATTTTTAATTTTTTTTTCTTGTTTCAGAACTTTTGTTTGTTTATTTAGTTTTATGGCTGGCTCAGCCTGCCTTGATGGCCGGGCTGGCGCAGCATGTGGTGCCAGGAATCGAACCGCGGTCCCTGCAGCGACCCAAGATTTCCCAAGCAGGCGCTTTAGACCACTGAGACACCCTGGCGGCCCCGACAGTCTCTAACTCTGATGACTCACATGGCCTCCGAGCATCTGAGTTGCCCTTTGGCATACGCATCCTACCTACCCCAGAGTCAGGCCTCCCTTTCATAACAGTGTACTCTCTCCTTCAGGTGCTTAGTTGATTAGGAATTGGGTGATAAGCATTTCTACTTTCAGCTCTCATAGTTGACCAGGGTGGCCAAGACAGATGGTTGGTCTCAAGTGTTCTGGTTATGCTGAATGATCAATCATGAAGTGCTAGCATATTCATGGGCCAAACTATGGAGTCAAAACAAACACAAACATTACAAAGCAGATCCTGAAAAGAGCAAAACGTTATTCTAAATGCCAGCAGTCCAGTAATTCCTCACTTGAATATGCTTTTGAAAAGAAATTATGCATGAAATGGAAATATACATGCATTATAAAAATCTTTTTTCAAAGTTTAAAAAAAGACCTCCTTTTATAACATTCCTTGACTATCCTCTGCTATTTTTGTAATCCCTTTATATTTATAAACAAATTTCCAACATTCTTTCTCTTAATTAATTTTAATGCATTTTAGGAATGCATAATGTTCCCATTCATCATAGGGCATTTGTAGCTGTACATGATATATCTTGCTCCTTTTCCCCCAACTCCTTTTCTTCCTTCAGGTCCTCTTCCCCTCCTTATTTACAAAAAGCTTTGCTTCCATTTTTTTATTCTATTCTTTTCTTTTCCATACCTGCGTCCCCCCATTCTCCCTTTGTTCCACTTTCCAGTTGACATTTTCTTCCCCAATATCCATATGCATTTTGGTCCTCCAGTATTATGAGGCATACATTTTTCAGAAACAGTTCATAGCCAGATAAGAAACAAAAAGCATCCAATGATCAGATATGCTGTGTATCAAAATGCATCTGCTGTGAACATAGTAAATACTTAAAAAGTAACTGAATTTCACTTGCTATCTATTGATTTGGTTAGCAGTGCTATACTATCATATTCTTCTTGTTAGGCATTCATTCAGAATCAGTCTTCAAGGGTTAACTTTAGGACAGTCAGGTGTTCAATGAAGGCTCAAACACATAGAAATCCATAGTCAAAGTAAAACAAAGAGTTATCTGAGGATAGAGACTCAATATTTTCTCATATATATGTTGAATATCATTGAATATTACATGCAAATTGACCAGAGTTCTATAGTGGCTGATGAGCTGGGAACAGGTATTCAGGTAATAGACACACGATGGTAGTCTTTTGTGGTACTCATGCTAGTAGTTGGCACTAAGATTATAGCATTCGGAAAACCCAATGACTATATCTAGACTGGTTCAAGATTTTGCCTCAGCAAGAAGTATGGTATTTTAGATCACTTAGTTCTATGTAGGTTCCATAAATTGGCATGATTCCTGGCTGAACTCTTTAGGCAATTTTCTGCAGGTCACTCTACATTCAGATAACCTTTGTCCATGGGGAAAACTTTTAGTTAGCTCTTTACACCTGTGGGCTGTGCAACTTACAGAGTTACACACACCATCTTCGTTTCAGCTATTGACTGCAGGAAAAGCATCCCTGCGACTTGACATCTTAAAACAACAATGATTTTATTAGAAAGCATGATGTTATAGGTCAGAAGTTTGGAGAAGGATTCATTAGGTGACTCTTCTGCTCTGTTTGGCATTAACCAGGGTAACTTGGCAGTACTCAGCTGGCAGCTAAAGCTGCAGTGGGCACTCAGAGTAGCTACCCTCACTTGCCTAGGAAGGACAGCCTGGGGTTTGTATTCACTGGGGCACCTTTCTTTCTCCATATAGTTTCATGGCACCTATAAATTGTCTTTTAAAGCGAAGTGCTTGGGCCTGGTGGGATGGCTCAGTGGTCTAAAGCGCCTGCTTGGGGAAGCTTGGGCGGCTTCAGGGACTGCGGTTCGATCCCCAGCACCACATGCTGTGCCAGCCCTGCCCCCAGGGCAGGCTGAGCCGGCCATAAAAATGAGTGAATAAACAAACAAAAGTTCTGAAACAAGAAAATAAATAAATAAAATAAAAAAAAAAATAAAGCGAAGTGCTTAATACATCTTACCTGGATACTCAGATTCCAAGTATGCACACATCATCTTATTAGAGAAACATAATGTGTTCCTAAGAATATTTTTTTTCTGCGACACAGAAAAAATAAGAGGTAGCATGTAAAAAGGAAGATTTAGTTATAGTGTAGCATTTGCTTTTAGAATAAAGACACTGCAGAAACCACATTCTAATAAGAGACTATTTAGTATGTATCAAGCCCATTCAGTGTGTGCATGAAGCACTCTGTAAAGGTTGTCTTTAGATATCATGCAATCATGCTCCAGTGTCTTCACTTGTGCCTGACAGTCAATAATACCAGAAAGAGCAATTAATCTCAGTTCCAGACTTTTCCAGTCCCAGATTTCTCTCATATCTACACTTTTCTCTGAATCTTAAGGGCCTTGGTTTCATTGCCTGTGCAGTTTTGCAGCTATAGTACACTCACTTCATGAAAATTCACCAAATACTTATTAAATACTCATATCACTTGATAAGTGACATACTCAACACCCAAATGAGCTGACCTTGCCCTACTTCTCCAGTATTACCTGTGTCCTTACCCCAATTAACCACTTTCATCCAGTGCTAATAGCTCTCTGAACTCTGTCACCTGCCATTACTCTACCACAGAACTCCTCTGCAGTTTTGATGGTGAGTTCCAGTTGTTCTTTCCCATGTGAGCTTAAATGTCATCTCTGAGTTGTCTTTACAGCTCACCCTAAATGACCTGTGTTACTCCATAGTTCTTCTTGCATTGAATTTTTTTCTTGATCTCCTCACGGCTCTTATTTATTTTGTGAGTGTGTTTGTGTACAAGTTTTCTAGTTTTCTCTCACTTCCTAAAGTAAGAGCTGTGTCTTTCTTAATGGTTTGTATCCTCGTACCTAGAACACAGCAGCAAACCTAAACCATAAGGAAAGACTACTATTGAAGATTCTAACTTGCAGTCTAGTGAGAGAAGATAAAATTAGGCAGGATGTTAAAAGTTCTTAAGAAAGTGATGCATAAAGTTATGTTGGGGTTTTCAAGAAGAATTGAAACAAATTCAGATTTGTTAACCAGACAGATGGAGTCATGCTGGGAAAAGATTCCCAATGTTGTACAAACTCTGATTTTTATTCTCGGGGCACTGGAATGAACTGCATGAAGCTCCGTAAGTAGTGGAGGAGCAGAGCTTGCCCGCACAAAGGTCACTCTGGACTCAGAGTATGAAGCAGAATAAAAAGATGAGACTAGACACAAGAATTTCTGAAAACTTCAAGAAAAGACCATTGATGGAAAATAGGAGAGATCCAGGATGGGCTTAGGGATGTCAGGTGTAGGAGGATGAAAACAAGGGAGACTGAAGGAACTCAAGGCTCTAAACTGAGCACTGTTGGCTGAAGATGAGCTAGATTGGGAAAAAAGAAAGCATCTGCAAGCGCAATATCAGAACATAAATACCCATAAATAAGAAAAAGAAGTCATGTGAAGGATAGACTGTTAAGGAAAAGCTTTTATTTTGCTTTCCGTTTCCTGCCTCTGTCATCTCTGCATGACCAACCAATCCCAACCATTTGGCCACAAGTTCTTACTCCTAGAGGATGCCACTGGTATGGTTTGTAATGTGTTTAATTAGCCCATAGTCTAGTTCATGTCATTTCTCTGGGTGTGAAGACTTGTTGGCTCACAGGTTACATCTTCCACCTCAGAAGGACACTCTGGAGTTTTCCCTAGTTACTAAGTATTCTGGTTTATATAACAGATTGCCTAATTTATCCATAAGAGCTAGATGCAGTTTAGTGAGAAATGCCTATTTTTCATATGTGATTTTAGTTGAGAACATTGTAGTTTGTAATACTCAGATCTTCCTGTAATACTGTGACTTATTTTAGTAATGTTTTCCTTACATTTACATTAATTTTCCTGGAAAAGCTCACCTCCTCCTTGGCTGTTGTCTCAATTACTCTTCTCTCATTGCTGGGACAAATATCTGATGCTCAAAATGCCAAAAGGAAAGGTTTATTTAGCTCACAGCTGCTGGAGGTTTCAGTCCATACTCAGCTGGCTCCAAGGCAGAGTGACTCATGGCAAAGAGTAACCTTTCATGGAGGCAACAAAGATCAGAGAAAAAGTAGTAGCAGCAACAGTGAATACAGAGAGCAAGGTTGTCTCCCCTAAGTTGCATTCAGGCTATCTGCCCAAGGCTGGGTGTCATACTCACACCCATAATCCCATCAGCACTCTTACCCATAATCCCAGTGGATCACAAACTAGAAGCTTGCCCCATGGCTGTAAGAGGCTTTGGGGAGACACAAATAATAATATTCTGCCCCTGGAGCTCCATTCTTTTGTGCAACAGGCATTTTAGTCCATCTCTAAGAGCTGTCAAAGTTAAACACTTCCAACATCCCATAGCAAAAGACAAACACTGACATTCAAAATGGCACAAACCACAGGAAAATACAAAGCACTTGGACAAGTCCAAAATACAGCAGGACAAACATTAAGTCATATAGGCCCAAGTAGAAGCAATTTGTGGCAAATTGTGGGCTCCATATATCTCCACCCCTATGGCGCTCTTGGTAGTAGCTGCCATAGCTTCTTTCTTAGGCTGGTTTTGCTCCCTCTTTATAGTTTACCTTAGATGATCCACGTTTCTGACTTTTCCAAACTTCTGGAGTTTCCACTGAATAGACTACTCACAGCTTTACATACTGCCTTCCAAGAGGTACATGTCTGTCCTCCCAGGCCTTCTGAAATTGAGGTGGAAGTGTTTTATGGAGCAGGCATTTAGTTCATCTCTAAGAGTTGCACAGAAAAAACCTCAGAACTCCTGCATTCTTCAAGTGCCTAAACCAAGAACACATGGATGATACCAAAGTCTGCTACCAGCTGGAGGAGCAGCCAGCCAGGCTTTCCTGTCTCTTGGCTGTAGGGGTCTAGTGCCTGCTTCACTGAGCACTCTGAAGTAATTCCAAGGAATAAATTCTGCATGTTGGTGCCATTGTGGAACCTAGTGGGACTGTTGCAGCCATTCTGCAACCCAGGGCTCTGTGGCTTTCCTCTCAAGGCAAAGTCTCTCATCCTTGCAGTTCAGAGGCTGCAAAGAGTGGATATCTGCTGCCTCCTGTGATACCCCCAGGCTGTTTTTGCATTCTTTTGTTCCTTCTTGGCAGTGGAGTTCTTCTCAGCTCTATCTTTGCATTCTACAGCTTCACTGGAGCTTCCTTTCTGGCCAAACTCCCATTATAATTGTCCTTCTGGGCTTTTTGCTCTTGATTCTCAGTATAAATCTGGCAAGAATTCCCCAACAACAGCCATGCTACTGTCTCACTATTAGATTGATTTGACATATCTTTTGCCAGGTTAATCAGTACACCATGCTTAAACTCAGTCTGAGGTAGTCCCTGGACATGAGCAAAGTATAGAGAAAGTTCCTGCCAAGACAAAATACAAATCATCTGGAGTCCAACAACCAGTGCAGTCTTTCTTCCCAGCAGACACTTCCCCAACTTGGTCTTTACAAGCAGGCTGTCTATCACTTTTGAGCTCTAACCGGAATCTCCTTTACAGAACAGTTGAAACTATTCCAGTGTTTTGCTTGTAGGTGACATCTGCAAATTTTTCCTATCTCTTTCCATAAGCCATTCCCAAAATCTTGTAATTCATATGGTCAGGTTTCGTCACAGCAACAACTTCTATCTCTGGTACCAAATTCTGTCTCAGTTACTCTTGTCTCATTGCTGGGACAAATACCTGACACTTAAAATGAAGGAAGGAAAGATTTGTTTAGCTCATAGTTACTGCATGTTTCAGTCCATACTCAGCTGGCTCCAAGGCAGAGTGGCACAGGGTGGAGGAACCTTTCATGGAGGCAGCAGAAATCAAAAGGAAGTAGCAGCAACAAATGGCTACAGAAAGGAAGTCTGTCTCCCTTAAGTTGCATTCAGGCTATCTGCTCCAGGCTGGATATGGTATTCATACCCATAATCCCAGTGGATCATGAGTTAATCACAAACTCCAGAAGTCTGCCATATAACTGCACGAATCTTTTCAAGAACAACTAGACACAAAGCATAACAGCTGATTGGTGGATGCTATGCTAATGATTCCCTCAACATCCAAGGACAATGTTCATAGGACTGTTTCTCTTATCCTGTTTAATGAAGGTAAGCATACTTTCCCTTGTCCAAGGCCATTCCTGAATCTGACTGTGCCCTTTTAAATTCAGCGATACTTCTCCCCCAAAACTCAAAGACTGGCTCTACTGTTGCACCTCTGAAGGCAAAGGGTGACAAGGTCTCATCTGGGATTGTTTCCAGCATCTCGCTTTGTTCCATTTTCAAGCATGATTTCTTTCTCTAGACCGCCTACAGAAACCACAGGCAGTTAAACTTTCTGAATTTGATCCTCAGGAATTCAAAACTCTACAGTCATCTGGACATAGCCCAAGAATAATTTGGCAATATATAGAATCTCAAGGGAAATCTTAACTAGGTCATTCAATCAATATTGAAATGGAATTGGAGCTTTGTGGGAAAAGTTACATTTTTTTCAGTGATGTATGTTGACTGTGTATACTCTATTTTAAGCATTGTGCTAAGCCTTCAGGATACAGTAAAGAATAAGAAAATGTCTCCATCTTAAAGGAATTGATCCTAATGAAGACATATAAAGTAGTGATTTAAGTTTAAGTGATAGCATAGGAGTAGAGTCATAAAAAGTAGAGATTGATCAAAGTTGTCAAGATACTATGGAAGAGTACTGTCATGAACTCCTCAAGCTTTTATGACTGCAGTAATCACCTGTAATCTCTGATTTCAAGTTTCTTGTTTGTTAACATTCTCTAATTCAGAAGCTTTCAATAATTGTTACACAACTGAACTTGCATCCTATGCATTGATAAATGGCATAGTTTCAGACATATTAGTATTTAAAAAAAATACTTCCTATAGAGAGAAAGGATATATACCAGGAAAGTATGAAAATCCTGCCCCCACGTAATAGGGTAGTATTTAAGGGCTTTAAACAAGGAAGTCTTGACCATTTTAGAAAATTCACCAGGAAGTCTCTCCCTGGCAAAACAGAGACTGAGCCCTGGCAAACTACACTCTTTCCAAACCCAGGACTTTCCTCCAACTTCTGAACCAAGTCTAGGGAGAGATTTTTGTGGAAAGAAGTGAAGAAAGGACACCAAGAGATTGCCAAAGAGACATGAGATTCGTATCTCATTTGCAAATAATTGCAGACGCCAAGAAAGAAGCCACGACAGCTTTCAGCCAAGTACCTGAAGATGGAGGAAGACTTCCCCAGGTGTAGGCCTTGCTGTGCTGACTTCTGGCAAGGCAGAGAAGCTGGTGAGGCTGCTCCCCAAGCCGAATAGCACCCCGAGAGGAGGTTTGTAAAATATGCAGCCATTGAGCAGAAACGAAACAGCTCAAGTTCCCTTCTACTTCCAAAATGTCCTCCTTTTAATTACACTTTATGCAATTGTGGACAAATCACAGATGTGTGTGTGTGTGTGTGTGTGTGTGTGTGTGTGTGTGTGTGTCTATCATTAAAACCAGATTCATAGCCTTAGGTAAAGGGACAAAGATCTGTATGTTAACTGGGTGTCACTGTGTGTTAACTGTATGTCACACTACAACTGTCACTAGAAAGTAATAAAATTAATTATTTACGAAAATATTCTGTGAGGGGCTGCAGAGATAACTTAATGGTCTAAGAGAACCTGGGCTTGATCCCCAGTACCACATGCTGTGCCAGCCCTGGAACTCCAGGCATGCTGTGCTAGCCACCAAGTCCAGCTGTGGTGGCCCACACCTGTGATCCCTTTTCTGGGAAGGCTGAGACAGAAGGACAACTAGGAGCCCAAACTGCATAGTGAGACCGTGTGCCAAATAAATAAATAAATAAATAAATAAATAAGCACTCTGTGAATTAATCCTTGTAATCACTACTACCAAAGTTTTCGATTTTATTTTAAAGTAGCTTGGCTTAGGTTTCATTATTCCTGTATCAAATCATCATCACTTTTCATTCCAATTCTACCCTTGCAATTTAACTTCTTACCTTATTCTCCATTGTTTTTCCTACTTGGCTGCTTTATTGACTAAATTTCAATTAGAACATAAGATGTTTTTAATTGTTATCAGGAACTTATTGTGAATAAGACACCCTGAAAAGATCCAGTGTTAGGAGCAGGACATCATACTTGCAGGCTAGGATTTTAGAAGAGAAAGTGTCAGCAGGCAAACATGACTAAAAGGGACCTGTCAAGTGCTGTGATCTCCACTCCAAAGTTCACAGACTGCAGCATCAAGAGGCATGCAATCCTGAATCTGAATCTGTGGGTAAATCACCATCAGTACAGCTCTGCTGCCTTGTGGAGGATAAAGAAACCAAGAAGACTGAGTTATGACATAAGACATTCACCTTTGAACACACTTATTAAAGTAATGGTTTTCAAAGATATGGACAAGTAGAATGGTCTGTCTCTCTAAAGAGTCAAAGTTTGAGGACTTGGCTCTTATGAGGAATGAGAAGCAGGAAATCCTCAGCATAGCCCATCAGTTTGGAACTTCTTGGGCAAGAATTTGTGTTGCAACTTGAAGTAGAATTTTCTCTTCCTCCAGACGACGTTGATTTTGTGTTTAAGGCCATGTGCATTGTCTAATAAGCCATATGAAGGTTGCCCACATAATCACAGATAATTCGCTGTGCTTAAAGTCAACTAATTGCCCTCAACAAAGCATGAAACGTATGACTAGACAATTTTGCTAAAATCATTAAGTATGACACATGGATCCTATTTGCTATCTCAGCAGAACTTAGAAATGGACATGTATGAGTCATAATGGTTGATGGCCTGGGCTTCTAGGAACTGCACAGGGAACTAAGATGGTTTGGAAATCTTCTACCCTGAGTAACAGTAGCAGCCTCAACTGAAAAGGGTATAAAGAGAGAGAGAGAGAGAGAGACAGAGAGAGAGAGAGAGAGAGAGAGAGAGAGAGAGAGAGAGAGAGAGAGAGAGAAGAATGAAGTATCACTATGAGAGCAGAGCCATAGATGCCAGGATCCAGGCTAATGGCCTCTCCTTGGGCTGAGAAGATGAGGCTGCCACTCTTGGAAGCCCAGTAGACAGTGAACTTGCTCCTTCCCAGAGCTGCCTGGAATCTGAATGTGCTTTGATAACAAATTCTGGAAGGGGAAAGTTTGACTAAAGATTTAGGAAGGAGATAAATGACAATGACTTCGCTTTGAATTTTATTCTTAATACTGGCAAGATTAGATTTTGTCCTAAAGCATTTAAAGTTTTGTACAACTGAATGCAATGTAGTTTTCTTTAAAAATTAAGATTATATGTGAAATATATATTGCTTATGTTGCACATAAAATGTGAATCAAACATTTAAATGTCACTTGTTATCACAGTTTAATTTTCTCAAGTTTCTCGGTTTCATCTTCTTATATAAGCCTATTTGCTTTATAAAGAGTAAAAATTAATGCATTAGGCATATTACATGGCATTAAAGTAGATTAGATTAGATTAGATTAGATTACCCAAGGTGTCTTGTTGTATCACATCCACTAGAATATTCACGTGAAATAACACAACCTCATACATATACTTGATTATTAGGTTTATTGCTGCATCTCACTGCTTGTTTATAGTATTAGACATACAATTTCTTTAAGACCCATTTCTCATTCTACAGAACCCAAAAGTAAGAATAAAACGAGGTCATTTGTAAAGATTGTGATTTTTTAATATAAATATCAGGATTGATAATTACAATAATAATTTTAAAAGGATAAACATACTCGGGAGGCTGAGGCAGGAGGATTGGTGCGAGTTCGAGACCAGCCTGGGCTACAAAAGTGAGCTCAGGACCAGCCTCAACTGCATAGCGAGATCCTGTCTCAAAAAAAAAAAAATAATAATAATAATAATAAAATAAAAGGATAAACAGCTTTAGCTACATACATGTTGTATATACCTAAGTATTTCATAGTCTATGAATTGTCACTGGTCTTATAAAACATATTTATACTGAATCATGATAATCTAGTACATTTACATAAAGTCTTGTAAAAATAAAAAATAGCTGACAGATGTTCAGATGTCACTTTTTTTTTTTTTTTTTTTTTTTTGGCGGTACTGGGGATTGAACTCAGGACCCTGTGCTTGCCAGGCAAGCGATGATAGACGTTACATTTTAGTCAGATATTTTACTGTGTTTATTACAATTTGAAAAATTAAGTCAGTAAGAGTCAAATTTGAAGAAAGAATATAATCAGTAATGTGAGCAACAATTAATGCTATACACGCTAACTACTTGTGCAACATGCCTCAAGACAAGCCCTGTGTTAGTGCTTCAATAACTGAGTACTGAAACCTAACCAAGGAAACACCTAATAGCCAAATCACTGGTAACTAAAGATAGAAATATCATATGGATTTAAGGGTAAAATACAAAGCAATGTATAGGTGCACACTTCTAATCCAGGCCCCTGGCTCCTTCCTCCTTCTCTGCATGTTTTTTCTTCCCATCCTTCATTGAACTTCTACCTAAGGCAACCTGGAGCTAGAAAAATATGTCATCACCACTACACATTTGATTTTTTTTTCTGTTATGCTTTTAAATACCAACTTTCAGTCTTCAAGATCCAGGTTCCTGTTGTCTTTCCCACGCGATGACATCTCAGTGCGCTCACGTGCTTCTATCACATCCTCTATCACATGGAGCTGTCTCTGCCACGGTAAACTCAGGTGGATCAAAAGGACACATGGTTGAAAGCAGACAGTGCCACTTACAACCTGCATCATTGACTCAGCAATGGAAGAGAGCTCCGGTCTCTCAGATTATAGAAGAATACCATGTTGACCTGGCTAACTTCCATGAAATGAGATTGTCTTCTGACCTTGTTTTATTTTACTTGGGAAATATGGCCGTATCAGTTAGTCACAACTTACGTGAGGCATCTTCAACATTTGCTTCCAATCTGTTCATAACTTGCTCAAATAAACTTTTTTAAAAGATAGTTTTCTAATAAAAAAATTAACTCTTTGACATCATGCTCCTTATGTGGTCACAGAGAACTATGTATGTGAATATGCATATGTGTTTATGTTCGTGATATTTCTGTATGTCATAGTGTGTGTGTGTGAGACCATGTGTCAGTGTGTGTATTGAGTTTTGCAGATACATGTCACTGATTTTCCAGATCACTGTCATCCAGATAAAATAAGAATTGCCATATTTAACCTTAGCAATAAAACTACTGCCAAACACTGCAATCTAGCTTTTTGGCTCTTACTGCTAAGATTTTTATCTTCACATTTATGTTTCCTGTTAGTTCTTGTATCAATTTAGAGAAACGTAAAGGGTAGCTATTAAAAGATATCTGGAAGGTAAATGAATTTGCCACTCTCAGCAGAATGGATATCCACTGTTTAGCTTCTTTTTTTCCTCCGAAGCAATCATTTGTTTTCCAACTTCCAAATGAATTTTGAAACAATGCCACACTATGCCACAAAATATTAATAGGTAGAATTAATACACTGATAGATGTTTGATATTGTCATTCTTCATTCCTTTTTGTCCATTCTTCTTTTCATCTGCTATGACAGTTCTGTAATGGAGCACCAAAAATATGACTCTAGTGCAAGCCATACTACTAATCATCACTGTAGCATTGTTTGTTGTCCAGCACATAGGAATTCCTGTTTTGTCAGCAAGGAAAAATCAGGAATTTTAAAAATTGTTACTCAGAGAACTATTTTCCAAAATGTATTCACAATTGGTACTGAGTTTGATCATGTCAAGAATTTGTTGTTGTTGCTGCTGCTGTTTTTTTTTTTTCCTAACAAGTTCATGTTTAATTTTAACTGCAGTATGAAAAGCAGAATTGTGAAAGTAGTGCAATTATGCAAGCTCTATATAAGCAACCAAAAGGAGGCTTTGGATCACCTTTCAAAATTTCTTGTATAATTCTTCAACTATAAAGGGATCTGTAAGATGCACCTTTGTTATACAACAGCGGTCACTTTAGGATTATTGACTTAAACTTATACCCTTAATGAAATATTAATAGCCAGCTTTATAGACTCTATCATTAACACGCTATAAAACAGCTCCATCACTATTACTGGTTATTCTTCCCAGCTGGAGCTTAGCAGTGGTTGTCACTCTGAAAAAGAAAATGTTCGTAAATCCTTCCAAGGTATTCAAGAGGAAGAAGCAAGATGCCTTTAAAAATATTTATACAGATTGCTGTGGACTTATTTATTGCAGCATATTACACTTACTTCTTTTACAAAAGTCTACTCTCCCAGCTTGGTGCAAAGCCAGATTTTGGAATATGTAGATCGATCTTCCCAACTTACACAGTCAAAATTTACTTCTTTCATGAGTACATTAGGACATGCTTTTGTGGACTATGAAAAGTCACGAACCACCTTACTGGAGAGGGCCTGCTAAGGACAGAACACAAGGCTTCACACGTGCTGGCCAAGCACTGTACCCTTGAGCCACATCCCACCCCTTCTAAAGTGATTTATTCTTCCTTTTTATTTTATTTTTATTTTATTTTTTTTTCCATGAGACTTTTAGGAACATGTTTTATTTGTCCTCATTTAACAATTCAGCTGCTTCTTAAGTGTGGCAAATCTTTTTTTTTTTTTCAATTTTTTATTGTTTAAATTTAACAATGGTTATATTACATATTTTCATCATCAGATCAGTTTAGATTAATACATATAGTTATATAAGATAATGGTGTTGGATCTAAATAATCATTTACTGTATTTATGCAAACTTTGTGATTTAAATATATATACATATATATGTATTATATATATATAATATATATATAATATATATATGTATATATATACATGTATATATATTATATATATATATATATATATATATATATATATATATATATATATACCTTCACTGAGAACTACTCTGGCCCTTTTACATTTTGGAGGTTTTCCTTTATTAACTTTTTGAGACAGTGTCTTGCTAAATTACTTAGTTGCCCAAGTTGGACTGAAACTTTTAATTTCTGTGCCTTAGCCTCCAAAGTGCTGAGATTGCTGGAATGTGCTATTATGCCTCACTAAATCACTCTTTGCTATAATTAATTAGAAGGAAAATTACATTTTTTAGTTTTATTCTTTCACTGACAACATTCATTAATTCTTGTGATAATCATGGACATTAGGTAGGCTATCCCATTAGCATGTTTTTTAGGTACTAATAAACACTAAGACAAGCCTACATTGTTGCAGAATATTCTCATTTATTCAGAGTATACATAGTTCATTGTCAAGTTGTATTTATATAAGAATAATGTAGAATCATAGAAAAATATTTTATCACAGTCATGAAAAATATATGACACTGTGAACCTAAGAATACATATTGCAAACTCTCTACACACCTTTAACAGTGTAAAGGTGAAAAATAGACAAGACCCGCTGAAATCATCTCTTCATTGTACAATGAATATTGTGTAGCAGAGTCTATTCATGGCTGTGAAAATGTCACTACAATAACCTTTCACTAGGAAAAATAACAGCTATAGTCTTATCACAATCTCATTAGTAATTGTACACAAATCAATATACAATTTGGATCAAATGATAAATGACTATAGGTAGCATGAGCAATTTATTTTCTTGTCATTGGTTCATACTTATTTTAAAGAGAATAAAAGATAATTTTAAAAATTGGAAAGGATATAGCATTTCAAAAACCAAAATGACAGGAATTCAACAGTTATTGTTTTCCACAATGTTTTCTATCAAGCACCAGCAGGTAAACCTTGGATTTCATTTTTCTTATTCACATTAAGAAATTAATTGCTCAACTTTGTCTAGTCCTTCTTTCTTAAATTAGGATTCTCTCTCCTCACCCCTTCTGTTGTAATAAAGGCCCTTGTGGCAATTATATAAATATAGGCCCTTGTAATAATGATAAATAAGTGAAATATTGTTTACACTTGATTATAGTGTTAACATTTCTTTTCATTAACCTTGTGCAAATTGAATACAATGGCAGAAGGTATTATCTCAAGAGCTGGGGAGATAGCTCAGTGGCATAAGTGCCTGCCTGGCAAGTCCCAGGTCATAAGTTCAATCCCCAGTAAAAGAGAGAGAGAGAGAAAGAGAGAGAGAGAGAGAGAGAGAGAGAGAGAGAGAGAGAGAGAGAGAGAGAGAATTATCTCCTTTTCAGCAGCATAGCCCAGTGCCAAGAACAAAAATACAGGCACAGAGAGTACATGGGAAGAGAGTGTGTTGAGCAAATGACTTTACCGTGAATGCATCAATGATGGAAGTGGGGAGCTCTTCCCTTCCCTGCGCTGCAGAGCCTGCCTCCTTGCTAGTCTCTGCATATGGACTCATCTCACTCTGGTTTACGTTCCATCTTGCAGGCTCTTTCAACCCAGCAACATGATCAATACACCCTCTACGGCTTTGTGTCACGTATTGTTTAAAAAACCAGGCTTGGAGGAGGTGCAGGGCTAGCTCAGGGTACTGAAACGACTAAATCACAGCGTTTCGGACCCCTGGTCTTTCAGGAATGAGAGCACTCCTGTTCCTGCCTAGCTTGTCCCTGCTTTGGTCCTACCTGTCCCAAGGGAGCTCGTTGCCCCTGCTTTCTCGTTCTTTGCTCTTGGCATAGATTTTCTCAATGGGGAAAGTTCAGCCACAGAAGAAAGTGCGGCAGATTCTTTTCAACACTAGACAGCCTCAAGCAGAATATCTCGCTGCTCCTGCCAGTCCAATAATTTTGAGATGCTAACAGGAAAGTACAGTAGCAGTGCTATAAATTCTGGTGCAGATAAAAGTAGGTGAAACAATGCATTTAACTTTGTAAAAAAACATTTTTGTAGAGCCATTCCTAAACCATTCCAGACCTCCCTTTCTTCTGCAGTGTATTTTCATACCATACAGTCTTTTCATGCTAAATCAGGAAAAGTCTAGCTAGGAATAATAGGCCTAAAGGATTCAGTTAAAATTATTCAGGACATCTGGGCCTCTCTGATTCTTCTGTTGCCATGTAAACAGATAAATGTAAGGAGGAACTAAATGAATGTATCAGTTCCTTGGCCTGGGGCAGGAAGGCTGGTGATGATATTTTTTCCCCTAGGGTCTCTTTAACTGAGAAAAATATCACCTGTGAGGACTACTATAAAATCTAGCTAACGGCACAATATGTATTAAAAGAATTTCAAGCCCAAAAGTTCAAAGGCTTACATTTATTTTTCATTATTCACAGTGTTCATCTTTTTTCTCCTCACAGTGTAGGGCAGAGCCCAACTTGTAGCAAAAAGGTGATGAAATGCTGCCATGTAGTAAAGGGTTGTGTCCCATAATTTTGGCAAAGATCCCAGTGTCATTGAACCCAAAGGATGTGAAGAAGCACCCATTGTGCTGTGCCACCCCGAGCGCCATGAATGTGCAGGAGAAGAGAACCTGATGCAATTCCTTTCATTATGGACAGGTTGGCCAGAAAAAAAAAAAAAAAAAAATTTCTAAAACCTGATACTATTTATTAGACTTGTGGAATTAGTTACTGTGCAGTAAACTCATTCCTAAACCTAAAAGAGACATTTGCTTCTAATGTAGTCAGTAAGACATTCAATTTCTGTACACTATACTTATACAGTAACATTCTCTCCAGAAATATTAATTACCAAACTGAGCCTGACTTTTAAAGAATTAATGTTAAATAAAATGAAATATTAATATTAATAATGAAGATGACAGACACATTTACGATGTCAAAACTGCTGAGAAAGTTGAGAAACTCTATGAATTTATTTTAAAAACCCTGTGGGATTGTTTTAGATAATTCATTGATGCTGTGAAGAGTTGTAAAATGAAATACTTGAGAATTTTTGATTTCAAAATATCAGTACTTAACCAAGTATTACTGAATTAATTGTAAATTAAGTACATGATGGAAAAAAGTCTGTATTCCATAGGGAAATTCTCAAAGCCAACACTATTACTTTTTAAAGGATTTTTTTTTTTTTTTGGTTTGGGGTTTTGGGGGTTTATTATTATTATTATTATTATTATTATTATTATTATTATTTGTTTAGTTGGTTGATTGGTTTTCTTTTTCTTTTTCTTTTCTTTTTTTTTTTTTTTTTTTTTTTTTTTTGTCTTTTTGAGACAGAGTCTCACTATGCAGTTCAGGCTGGCCTTGAGCTCACTTTTGTAGCCCAGGCTGGTCTCGAACTCGCACTGATCCTCCTGCCTGCCTCATCCTCCCAAGTGCTAGGGCTACAGGCATGTGCCTCCATGGCCCAGCTCAAGATTAACCTCATGCTGCTAACATGGCCCTCTGAAATGATATGATAAAACTGTCACCTTATATTTGGGTTCTTCTCAAAAAGAGATGATACAACCTAGTGTAATTGTGAGATTAATATTATGCAAATTCAAATTGAATCACTCCAGCCGGGCGTGGTGGCTCACGCCTGTAATCCCAGCACTCGGGAGGCTGAGGCAGGAGGATTGGTGCGAGATCGAGACCAGCCTGGCCTACAAAAGTGAGCTCAAGGCCAGCCTCAACTGCATAGCGAGACCCTGTCTCAAAAAGACAAAAAAAAAAAAAAAAAATTGAATCACTCCATATAAATACCTAACAAGTAAGTATTCCTCAAAATATTCAAGACCATTCAAAACAAGGAAAGAGTGAGACCCTGTCACAACCAGGGACGCACAGTGACTCAGGATAATGTAGGATCCTGGATGGGACCCTGGGCTCAATCATAAGGACATTCAGGAAAAACTAACAACATCTAAGCAGCGCTTGGGAGTGTGTTAATGCGCGTGCCTCAGTACCAGCTCACTGGCTGCGGCAAGCGCACTGCAGTGGTCAAGGTCAGCAGTGGAGAAAACTGAGGAGAAGTTGGTAACATGGAAACGTTCTGTAAATTGACACAATTGCAAAATTAAAAGCTAACTAAAAAGTAGACAACTAATACAGTTGAAAAAAAGCTACTCTGATGTTTGCAGGAGAAGATATCTTTTAGTTTATAAATTATTTGCATAATTTGTGACAGTTCTCACATCTGCTACTATAAAATTCATTGCAGCTTCTCAGCCTCTTGGGGAATAAAATGCATTTAATTATCAGTGAAATTCAACTTCAGCTTGTTATGATGACTGATTTGAACCTGTCAGCTTTTTCCCCTAAAAACAAAAGAACTGAAATGAAAAACAGTCGTATTCCTCTACCCCTTCTTTCCACCCGTTTCATTTAATTGATGAAGGTTTGAGCTTGTATTAATCTCTTTGAGCTCTTCTGTAAGATGCAGAAAAAGCTAATATGATATCATTGTATCTAGATAATATGTGTGCTTTGGGAAATTGATATGCCCTGCCAAGACGTAAATTACTTAAGCTTTGATAAATGTGTGGAAATCAGGGAATGTTAAAACAGATAAAACACAGCAATTTCTCTTTCTTCCCCTTTTTAAAACTCCATCTTGTGCTTGGGATTATTATTTGTGTGTGTGTGTGTGTGTGTGTGTACTCAGTGTAATATGATGGGACACAAGACAGCAGTGACACTAAAATCAGTATGGAGAGCCCCAGCACATGCATAAGTAACCTGGGGCACAATCCCATGTTGGTAGATAACACCTCACAATCTTTCCTTGGACAGAGGGTTTTGCCAGCAGTTTGAGAACCACTGACAGCCTCCTCTCAGAATAATGTGTCACAGAAATTGTTGGGGAGCGAGGCCACCTGTCAGCTGCTTTATACCCTCCGTGCACTTTGCTGACTCACTTAGCAGGCTGGAAGAGCTACAGGCTTGTTTGTCGACAGAGAGCTCACCTGTGCTTTGATCTGGCTGGTACTCACCTGCCAGGGAGACTGAAGACACGAGAAAGTACCTGACTGATGTTCAGGTACCTGACCGATGTTCTAGGATTAAGAAGGTTGATTTCCACCTGCTTGTTAATCTATCACATGACTCAAGACTAGTATCAATTAAGCACTCATCAGTGAGCCATGGGCTTGAGTATTCATAGAAACATTTGAAGATACTTCTTCAGTAGGTGGCACAAGACCGTTCATTTGGGCCATGGAAAAACCATGGTCACTGAACACCTTTCCACAGGATTAGTCTCCGCCTGTTCATTTATTTAACCTTTGGAGGCAGCCAGAGCAGGACGTTGCATGGGAAGACTAGGGCTTAAGTCATGCACTTGAACGAGGAGCAAGTGCGGTCAGCAGCAGGTTGTGTGATTTCTCCACCACAGCACTTTACTTCCCAGGCAGGAATATATGGAAAAGGCAGGCAGGTTGCTGCTTTTCTGGCTCCCTCCTCCCTGCTCAATTTTCTGTGGTTAAGTAAGAGCCATGGAAATTTTATATCATACAACTGTCTGCATTGACTGGTAGAGGAATTGTTGCCTTGTTCACAGTGTGCTATGAAGTGATAATTTCTAACAAAAGGATGTCTCAATGAGTTACATAGAAAAGAGAAAACACTGAGGAGATGTAAAACACACAGAAATATATTTGCCCTTTGAAACAAACTATGCTAACGGTGCATTATAACCTGATAGCTGGTGGCTGGGACTGAAACCAGGGCTTTTGCACCGTGCTACATCCCCAGCTGTGTTTTTCTTTGTTTGTTTTGAGACAGGGTCCTAATAAGTTACCCAGGCTAGGACTGAAATTGTGATTCACCTCCATCAGCCTCCCACAGTGCTAGGATTACACATAGACAGCATCACCCCTGCTGACTTTTTAAAATTTTAACTTTATAGCTTCTCAACCTTTTCCCTAAGATCAAGTGATGATGCTAAGTTGGATTTAGAAATCAGCTAATTGTGTGAACCATGCAAATATTTTAAAGTAATAAACAGTTAGCTATATGCAACTTCTTTCAGCTGGGCTAAGATTGTCCCAGCAAGTTAGAAATACGTGGTCAGAAGGGCAAAAATAATAATTGTATATATATATATATATATATATATATATATATATATATATATGCATACAACAAATCCTATATACATTTACATAATGCATATAATTTCCATCTAAACAACTGCTAGTATTTTCATTACAAGGTAAAAAAATTATAAAGCTATGCTATCAGCTATGCTATCAGCTAAATATATTTTTATAAATACATCAACCTTGAAATCAAGGATTCCTTGAGCAAGTTTGGACCAGAGAGTAGTGTATTACAGTGAATATTTTAGAAATCAAATTCCATTTCAAACTCTCATCTGGAAAATCTTTTTCAAAGAGTTAAAACACAAATTAATTCACTTGATAGGCTTAGCAGGCTCTTGTCTTTCTGTGCTCATATTTCTTTCTGTATTTCAAAGAAAAAAATATATATATATACTTTTTTTTGTGGGACTGAGATTCAAACTCATGACCTTGCATTTGCCAGGCAGGCACTTATGCCACAGAGCTATCTCCCCAAAAGAAAATATTTTTTTAAAACAATGAAAATGATATGGAATTTCAAAACAAGGTTGTTGCAATGTTCTGTGTCAGTGCCAAAAGAAACCATGAGAAGACCCGATGAAGATAAGCTCAGAGGACTCACTGACACCTGTCTCTCTTGAAGTGAGCCGAGAACTCTAGAAGTATCTCCTTTTTATTTAGGTCACACAATAGAAGATTTACAGGGAGAAGAGGGGATCACCAACGTCTTAAGTAAGGGTGGAGATATCAATGAGGATTAAGCTGTTACACCTTTTTTAGACCCTAGTCTTCTAAGATCCCTAAGTAAGAGATTACAACCCACCCTAAACTTTGCTTATTGTTCTTTGCTTCTTTATAATGCTAGTTTCTAATCTCTACACAAGGTGATAAGAAATCAACAATGGTTATATTGCATAGTGTTATCTTCAAAGTAGTTGTTAAGATTACCAGGTATATGGGCCAAGGAGATAGCTCAATGGAATAAGTGCTTACCTGGCAGGTGCAAGGTCCTGAGTTCAATCCCTTATACCACCAAGAAAAAAAAATCACCAGATATAAGCATGCAGAATTGGTCAAAAAATGTAGCATGAATTATTTCTGTCAATAAATCAATAGGAAGAAGTAGTGTAATCATCTTAGCTATCTTGTGTGTTTATGTAATATATTTTCCTTCTTTCTTTTTTCCTTTCCCTCATCTTTCATCCCTCATATCTATCATGTCTTTTGGATTTTATTTGCTCTTTCAGTTTCTTACACTAGGGAGATGATATGTTTACACATGCAGGTCTGATTTGTTGTACTTACGAGTATGACTTCTAGATGCACCCATTTATGTATGAAAGGCTTAAGTTTATTTTTCTGTATAGCTGAGTAATTGTTTAAAACTACCACATCTTTTTTATCTGTGCCTCAGATGATGAGCATTTGGATCGGTCCAAGATTTAGCTATGACAAATTGCACTGCTATAAACATGGGTACATGTATAGACTTGTAGTATGACGTTCATTTCTTCTAGGCAAATATCCAGATGGGAAATAGTTGGGTTGAATGGGGCCTCTAATTCTAGTTTTTGGAAGAACTTCCACACTGCTTTCCACAGTATATGTACAAGTCTGCACAGTCACCAACAGTGGACAGGTTTATTTTCCTCCATAACTTCTTGTTACTGGTAAATTTCTTGATGAGAACCCATCTTTCTGAGGTGAGGTGGAATTTCAATTTCTTTTTTTTAATTGTGGCTGGCTCAGCCTGCCATGCCTGGGATCAAACCGTGGTCCCTGCTGTTGCCTCAGCTTGCCTAAGCAAGCACTTTAGACCACTGAGCCATCTCACTGGCCCTCAGTGTTCTAATTCACATTCTTGAATGATATTGAACATGTTTTCATGCATGATTTGCCATTTGTATTTCTTCAACTGAGAAGTATGTTTTCATCCCATTTTTAGATTAGATCTTTAAACTTTGGGGGTTTTATTTTTTTTCCACTTTTTATATGTCCTAGATAGAAGTCCTTTGCCTGAGAAATAGCTAAATATTTTCAAAGTTGGTGGATCTATTTTTTAACTCTGTCATTTCTTTTGATGTGCAAAATTCATTTCTTTTTTTTTTATTTTAGGACAGGGTCTACAGGGACTACAGGGTCTCACTACACATATTGGACTTGTAGTGATTCTCTTGTTTTCAGCACATGCCACATGCCATAACACTCAGTCAAAAGCTGGGCGTGGTGGCTTACACCTGTAATCCCAGCACTTAGGAGGCTGAGGCAGGAGGATTGGTGTGAGTTTGAGACCAGCCTGGGCTACAAAAGTAAGCTCAAGGCTAGCCTGAGCTGCATAGTGAGACCCTGTCTCAAAAAAGGACAAAAATAAATAAATAAATAAATAAATAAATAACACTCAGTCAACATCTCAGCACACCAGGGATCAAACCGCTGACCACTGCGTCTGTCTAAGCAGGCAATTTAGTCTGCTGAGTTAATAGGCCAGCCCCAAAATTCTTTTTCTAATAAGATGAGATCCCAATGGTGGATTCTTTGAAATATTTCCAATACATCTTGGTTTTTGTTTATGAACTCTCTGCCTATCCTTGTTTTAAAATTTCTACCTATTTTCTCCTCTAGTAAATTTAGTGTTTTAATATTTATTATCTTTGATATGTTCTGGCTTTAGTTTTGTGTATAATAATAGACATAGGTCTAGTTTTAGCTCATATTTCTGAGTTGAGTTACACAGGTTTGGCTAAAGTTCCATTATGACATAATTATTCCTAGGAAAATCAGATCACTAAAATGTTTCAGTAAAAGGCCACTTAGTTATTATTTTTGAATAAAGTATGAGCCACCATAAACCCTAGAAATAAGCAAAGTGCTATGTTAAATATTGTACTTTGTTAGGTGTCCTAAAATGCATCAAAATCTACTAAGTTAAAACTATATGATTTGAACCAGGCACGCTGTCTCATGCCTGTAATCCCAGCACTTGGGAGGCTGAGGCAGGAGGATTGGTGCGAGTTCAAGACCAGCCTGAGCTAAAAAAGTGAGCTCAAGGCCAGCCTCAACTGCATAGCGAGAAACCTGTCTCAAAAAGACAAAAAAACAAACAAACAAAAACTATATGATTCAGGCCAGGGAGATCACTCAGTGGCATAAGCTCCTGCCTGGTAAGCACAAGGTCCCCAGTTCAACCCATGATGCACACACACAGACACACACACACACACACACACACACACACACACACGCAATATAACTATATGTATGTAATACATATATAATATATTATATATATGCATATATATAAAGGTGTATCTTAGTTCTGCAATAAAGAGTTAGTTAATAGAATCAAGGATAAATGTAAACATTGAGCGGTTTTGAAAAATATATTAAAAATGGAAAATATCAGAGGGATATATTCAAGTAAAGACAGGAAGGTAAGTAGTAGAAGAGAAATTTGGAAACTCTACCAAAACAAGGAGGAGAGACAGGGAAGCAAAGGAGCAATTCTTATACATCAGATACTCAGTAAATAGTAGATGTACCTGTCAGCATTTCTGAAGCCAAGCAATGCTCAAGAAATATTGGAGACTAGTGAAAAACAGGTAATAGACTCTGGGCTAGAAGGACAGTGATCACAAAGAAGAAATGTCAGACTATGATCTGCCAGGGCTTTATGTCTGCTCATTTGGTCATGGGCCTTTCTCTGGAGAAAGGCCCAAGCCAGGACATGCAGTTGGGCTTGCCTGTACCAGTCTTAGGAAGCTGGAGGAAAAATGAGGCAAAGAAAAAAAAAATAGAGTTCTGATGTCCACGGGCTATTACTGATTGATTTGTGCACATATCATTTAGAGTTCAAAATCAGAAAGCTGTAGTTATAGTATCAATCATATTTTGAACAGGAAATCCTCAGTAATGATCTCTCTTTTCCTGGTTAATATGTCATCCTCAAAATAACAGAGGGGAAAAAAGCAACAATTCAGGGCATGCAGGTCCCTAAGAAGAAGTTAGACTATTTTGGATTCTCATAAAAATAAGAACATGTAACATATCAACTTGGCTTCTTGACAGACTCAATAATTTTAGCAAAGAGAAAATGTTTTTATATCTCTAGAAATTATGAAGAAAATGCCTCATAAAATGAAAGGAAAGGATATAGTATATAACACCCCTGTACCACCTACCACCCACACATTTTGAGTCCTTGCATTCTTAATCTAAAGTAACTATAGGATTAAATGTTAAGTGAAAGCATTTTCATAGAGTCCTTTTAGAATTTGTACTTCCATGAACTTACGAAAGAAAATCTCAGTCAAATCACACAACAAAGTGAATACAGTATTTATAAATAAGACACTGTCCATTTTTAAAGTTAGATTTAAAGCAATGCTTCCTGAAAAAATCTGGGACCAGTTTTAGAGTGCTTGGCCAACAATGAAAAGGCTGACAGAACAACACATAAGCATAGCCTCCCCCACTTTTTCATTCTGTTCATCATGCTGACAGCTTTCCAGAGAATCATTACGAGAGCAGTTTGTGCCATTAGAGATAAGAGGCTATCTGTGTCTCCACCAGAAACCTCTGTTTTCCAGACTTTATAACTCATCCATAAATATTCACTCCAAGTAACAATTTCAAATGTAATGATTCCATCCCTCAAAATCTGTATTGACTTAGCTAAATGATTTTTTTAAATCATGAGAAGAGTCACACTACAAAAGTAATTTGAAAAATCAGATTCAAATGATAGATGCATGAGGGAGCTGAGGAGATGGCTCCGAGGCACAAGTGCCTGCTGGGCAAGTGCAAGGTCGTGAGTTTGAACCCCGGACGCACAAAAAAAAAAAAAAAAAAAATGATGGATGTGAATATAATTTGAACCCAAATACAGTGGTACCCATAAAAATACATCACATAGCTCTTTCTTGTTAATTTTGTGTTTTGTATATAATTGAATTATTATAATTTTTAAATCATGTAGTCTTAATTAAGTTATATTTTTCACTTTAACTCCTGTTTCTGTAAAGATAACTCAATTTATCAGTATTTTTTTTTCAACTAAAATTCCTGTAGATTTTCCTAGCACTAATCAGGTGCCTTTTTGGTTACAGACTTTGAGGTAGAATTGTATCAAAGGCTATAAAGTTATGTGTTAAGCCTTTCAAAGTAATAAGATACTGGCAATTCCAAATATTTTTAAGAAATTTAACTATATTTTATATTGAAGTGATCTACAGTGGTCCTTAGTAGAAATTTTCAGCATTTAAACTTGTCTTTTGCCTAAAGAAAATATCTCACAAATTGAATGATTTTATCACAAGAGGAAACCAGACGTACTGCTTTACTTAGTCTGGTAGAGAAAATTGTAAGGATGAAATCACCGCACTGTCATGATATATCCTCTTCTTCATCTCACCATTTCACTTTTTATACTTACGCTTTATATTACTGAAATGAAGTGCTCATTTCGCTACACAGTTGAGCCCAGCTGTTTCCCTGAGATGTATTTTGGCAAGAATCTCAACACTGAGAGTTTCCCTTCTGCTTGCCCTCATTCTGTGTGCAGTCTCAAACCCTAACCTGAAGTTTCTTCCTCTCTTCTTCTCCCACAGCTATTTTGCGACAGTAAAGAGGCGGTACATGCCACAGAGGGTCTGGACTGGGAAGACAAAGATGCTCCGGGAACTCTGGTTGGAAACGTGGTACATTCGCGAATCATCAGTCCCCTGCGTCTGTTTGTTAAGCAGTCTCCAGTGCCGAAGCCTGGGCCTATGGCGTATGCAGACAGCATGGAAAATTTTTGGGATTGGCTGGCCAACATCACGGACATTCAGGAGCCACTAACAAGAACTAAAAGGCGGCCAATAGTAAAAACAGGAAAATTTAAGAAAATGTTTGGATGGGGTGACTTTCATTCCAATATTAAAACTGTCAAACTCAACCTTCTCATTACAGGGAAAATTGTCGACCATGGAAATGGAACTTTCAGTGTTTATTTCCGACATAATTCAACAGGCCTGGGTAACGTATCAGTGAGCTTGGTACCTCCCTCCAAAGTGGTGGAATTTGAAGTTTCTCCCCAGTCTACCTTGGAAACCAAGGAATCCAAATCTTTCAATTGTCGCATTGAGTATGAAAAAACAGATCGGGCAAAGAAGACTGCCCTGTGCAACTTTGACCCATCTAAGATCTGCTACCAGGAGCAGACTCAGAGCCATGTGTCTTGGTTGTGCTCTAAGCCCTTCAAGGTCATTTGCATTTACATTGCCTTTTATAGTGTTGATTATAAACTTGTGCAGAAGGTCTGTCCTGATTACAATTACCATAGTGAAACCCCATACTTATCTTCCGGCTGAATCTTTCCACAGTGATGAAAATGGAGGACATCTGTGTATTTAATTAGAATGACCAAGAAACAAGCCCAATTTTTCATTGTAAACGATCCCTTTTGTTTCTAGCAGTGAACTGTAGTTGCCTATGAGGTTTTCAAGTTAAAAGAAAAACATATTCAAATGTGAAACATGTTTGTTTCGATCATAAAGTACCTTTGCTAAAGTCAAACTATTTATGAAACCATCATTTTCATGCAAGGTGGTTAAGTGCTAGAAATACTGTTGTTCAATAGAAACATCAATGGCAGTCCCACACGGTAGGAAAGAACCCAATTATGCATGTTATAAACATTGCTCTTGTAATAAGTCTGCCTTTCTGATGTGCTCTGAAAGATTAGCTTAAAATAGGAGACTCAGTCAAGTAGCTGAAAGGCTTGTATTTGATAGATGATGTTCTTTCCAACATTGAACCTGTTCTTACTGCTGTACTTTTCTCCACATCTGTGTGGTATTGATACGAGATATGAAAGGGTGAAAGTTGTTTCAAAACCCATGTGTGAAACTACCATGGAATCAAATGCATTGCCATCTGAGATAGAGTTGAGTGGAGTGTGAGCTAAACATTGAGCCCTGGGTTAGTCCCTGCCATTGTGGTCTGGGCCAAATACTGATGCACTGAGAAAGCAAATCTGGGTACATCAGCCTGACAACAGTCAAGACCACAATGTTTTTAGATCGTTTTGTCTAATGCAGCACTACAAGATCATAAAAAGTACTGACCCAGAGCTTAGGACCTCATTCCACTCACTTGATTGTGTGATAGCTTATAATTATGTAGAACAGCACTGAAATTGAGAGAAAGTGATTGCTTACTAGTAAGTAGAATGTGGGAGGTCTGATGGAAGTAGAGGCAGAAAATTCTAGAATTATGGTTTCATAAATTCTTGCCTACCAGATAAAGTTTTTCCTTTCATTTATTTAATTATTACAATGGAGGACTTATACTCCAGGTGGGAGTACAACCTGATATGTTTAAAGATTTTAATTACTTAGTGCTGACAACTAAAATTCCTGGCTCACTAGACTTTTGAAATTACTTCCAAATTAATATCACTTTAAAATTGTCCTTTTTGTCTTCTCTGTATGGTGGAATTGAATGATCACTGAATTAATTAGTGCATAAAGACAGCCTGACTGGGTGAGAACAGGCTTCTAGAGCTCAGGCATCATGGAACGGCCACTTCTTACAATAGGTGTTCACTTCTTTCCCCTTCTCTGTAAAATATCACTGAAACAAAGCATTCAATTGAGAAATGAAGGAAGACCATTCTTAATGAACAAACATGTCCTTGCCACCCTGTTCAGAAAGTCAGCGGGTCTCTTCTCTCTTTTACAACTCCATTTCTTTTCTTTTACAGGTGATATCTTCACAGTGTTTGATTTTTGTCAGATGTAAAAATCGTACTAGACTTAGTGTGTGGTAGCACAGGCTTGAAGTTTTTGTTCTGAATTCATCAGGTGCTTTTGTAACTTTGTGACTGGTGAGTAATATTGTGAAACATCCTCTTATTTTCATCTAGAAACAAGAATATTATTTGTTTCAAAATATATGGGACCTATACATGTATATATACTTAGATTTTTCTGTGTACAGACAAAGTATGTGTGCACATTTCTATGTAAATAAAAAGAATTTGCTAGATCTGTCCCATGACTTCAGAGTGGTTATTTTTTAACAGATGCTTTGTTTGTTTTATTGTTGTTGTTGTTTTCTTTTGTTGGTACAGGGAGTTGAACTTACAACCTTGTGAACCCCAGGCAGGTGCTGTGCCCCTGAGCTACCTCCCTGACCCCTTTTGTTCTTGTAGAAATCCTCACAAGGATTTATTCTCTCTGTACGTAACATCAATTGATCCCTTATATTTCTTTGTGTACATATTAAATAGGACAACTTGGCTACAGAAATGATTGGATATAGCAAAATTCACAGAAAGCATATTTTACATAGTCAGACAGCTCGTAAGATCTTTATAAATGTGAGATGCCATTATTATTGTTATTGCTATAACATAAAGTGATATTTAAATTATCTTATGATGTTCAAAAGTTAAGAGGTATAAACATTATTCCATAAAAAATTAGAAACTTCCCTGTAAATTGATTTATATAATCTTTAAGTTTTAGCAAGAATTATGATAATTTCTTTTTCTTTTTAAGTTTTTCACAGGCGTGTTTTAAATTGGAGTAGAACATATGCCACATATATTTCTAAGTCATAATTTCATTTCAAAGTGTATATAATTGTCAGTGATGGCACTTGGCACAATATAAATCAGACCCGTTTAAATATGTAAATGCACATATTTCTAAAAAACCATTTTTGCCTTTTCATACTGTAGATGAGGAAAAAGACATTCATGAAAGGGAATTTTCCACATAATCTCAAATTGTTCAAAAATTGAAAAATAGAAAAATTTTAAATTTAAAATTCAACCGATGTGCAATTCAATCGCTAAGAAAGAAAAGAAAATTACCCCAATATTAGTGTAAACAAGAGCAATATTTCAAATAGTATACCATACACTGTCATCTTCATCATACATTAAGTCAAAGATAGTTAAACCCAAGTCCGTCCCCATGAGGGTAAGGAACATGCCTAATTGTAAATGGAAGACCCAGCTGAACACATTTCACCTCACTGCTAAGTCTCAGACCTTCTTTTTTTATTTTTTTTCTCAGACCTTCTATTACAACAGAAAGGGATGTTGAAGCACCATTCTACATGGCAAAAGGATTTGTAGTGAATTCATAGTAAGACATGACCCTGAAACTGCGAATAGGCATGAAACTAGTTAGAAATATTCTTCCTTTAAAATCAACAAGACTGTAATTTCTTGATTAACACAATGTTTTTTTTTAAATTACATATATTATTTTAAAATATAGCCAGCCATAATATAAGAATCCTGGAATACATTAGAGATATGGCCAGCTAAGAATTAATAGCAGTTGAGCATTCTATTTACTAGAGTTTTCAGGTGACTGCAGCACATGAGAATGTATTTTCATCAGAGTAGGTAAATTGTGTGGAATATGCCAATTCTTTAAAGATTTTATTTTACATAAGAAAGAGTATTACATTAATTATGTACTCTATAGTGTAAATGCATTTTTACTTGCGGAAAAACAATAGTTGTCCCGAAGTTAATTAATCAGAACTTTCCATTAGTGTTAATTTAATATGACCAAGTGTACAAGATGAATCTCAGGAAAATAATTCCTAATTAGAGGCTTTTTCTTCTGAAATCTTACAGAAGATACTCAAGGCTCTCATCCCAGCCTCTTATTACATATTGAGGTCTGAAACCCTAAGAACACTTCATGCTTCCTCACTTGTAAACTTTCCTTGATTCAAATCCTGTCTCCCATATGTAGTATGTAACCTGTTTCTCTAAAGGAATAAATTAACTTCTTTGTCTCCCCAATAGCAACTGGAAAAATGTCCAGTTCATAATGAAATATAAGAATATTATAGAGAAATATAATAGAGACAAATAAGAGATTTATAAAGGAAATTTGCCTATAGTTATACAAGGCCAAGAGGTCCTATACGTCACTCACAAACTAACGAATCAGAACTGGTACAATTAAGTTCAAGCCCAAAGACCTAGATTAGGCAATCTGATATCTGAGGCCAGCTCAAAAGAGACTGAGCCAACAATTTGAGAGTCCTCTACATTTGTATTCTATCTAGTAGCCAAATGAATTGAATGATGCACATCCAAAGAAGCAGCAGTGAATTTTTTCTTCCTCTACTAACTTCAATGCTAATCTCTTTCTGAAAGTTCTCACAGAAACATTATAAAACAATGTTTTACTACTAGAATATGCCAGTCAACTTGACAGATAAAATTAATCACCACAAGAAAATGCTTTTTTAATAGTGTTTACTTGATTTTTATCATTCTCAAATGGAATATAGTGATTTAAGATCCCTTCTACTCACATTGGGTACAAGTTATCTTGCACTATTTCCAGGATCATTTGATCTTATCCGAAAGGCCAAGAAGCAATACTATCTCCAATATGAACAGCTTCACCAGCTGAAGACAATGCCAATTGAATATTAGCTACCAGAACCACAGAAACTTAAAGCTAGTAACAATTTTAAAATTGATCTAAGGCTGAGGCAGGAGGATCAGTGCGAGTTCGAGACCAGCCTGGGCTACAAAAGTGAGCTCAAGGCCAGCCTCAACTGCATAGCAAGACCCTGTCTCAAAAAGACAAAAAAAAAAAAAAATTAAAATTGATCTAGAGGGGCCAGTGAAATAACTTAGCAAACTAAAGAATCTTCTTAGGCAAGCTTAGGCAAGCACAAGGACCACTGTTTGATCCTCAGTACCACATGCCATGCCAGCCCCACGCCCAAGGCTGGCTTAGTGGGGCCAGAATCTGAGCATGGTGTCCCATGCCTATAATCCCAGTGCTGGAGAATATGAAAGCAGGAGTATCAGCAAAAGTCCTAGCTGCATAGTGAGACCCTGCAACAACAAAATACATTGAAAATAATAGTCATGATAAAATAAAATTGATCTAGAATAAGCCTTTTCATTAGCCAATGAATTAGAAACTGATGAGGTTTGTAGCGTGGTTATTCTTATTTTTCTTGTCTGGGTAAAACCATTCTTCTTTATCTTTATTCCTTAAAATCACTGATGTTTTGTTTCTGTGATAGAGACTTCCAGCTGTCCACCAAAACATATTCTACTTCCCTCGGCATGATGGAAAATGTGGATGGCCAGCTAGCCTGTGCCCTGCTGCTGCCTACTTAGTGAGGCATGGCTCCTTTGCTGAGCTGCAGTGAATGGAGTTGTGGAGGCCAGGATATACAGGTCCAGGCATGGACTCAGGCTCTCCTGAGTTCTTTTCATCTTTCCTTGGTTGAATAGTCTGAGGGATACATAGAAATGGACAAAGCACCTCCTGTCTCAGTGCTTTCATGATCATGAAGTCAGTCAACCATCCTGAAAGATACCCTAGACTGCTATGAATGATGAACAGATACTGTCAGTGCTCTTTAAATCACTTGAGTTTTAGAGTGAATTTGTTACTGCTGTTCCACATGATGCAGCTAAACAAACTGTATGAAATCTCTGTATCCTGGCTTATTTTCATCTTTGTCTTTTACTTGATCTTTTCAGTTTCTGGAAAGGAAGCATCACAGTTAAACTTTTATGTGTAAATTTAGCTTACTATATCATCATATCTCATGTGGTCTATCATCCACAAGGAAAAGGTAGGTTCACCAAAGCCAAAGATCACATTTTATACTTACTTGAGTACAGCATTATTCCCAGATAAAAGTGTTGTCTTATATATGGCATTGGAAGATGACACAGGAAGAATTTACTTAAAAAGATTTATTTCACAAGCCATAAAAAACAGCAGAGGAGAATTCACAAAAGATAAGAAAACAATCTCAGAAATTGTGTTCTGCGTCACCTACTAAGGAATAAAATATTTTTAAAAAGATTTCTCATCTTTATTTTTGTTGGTTTTGCATTTACAAGACTTTGTAATTTAACATGTATAATTGTTACATGTCAAAAACACTTTCAGAAAGGCACCAACATAGCTTGTAACTGAAGTACTCTTTCCAACTTCTTTTCCTTACTTAGCCTATTTTCCTCTGAAGAGGGAAACAGCAGTATAAATTTCTCATGTTCCCCAGCAGGGCTTACTTAATGATATTGTTTGGGGCTGAGGATATAACTCAGTGGTTCAGTACCTGCCTGGCAAGTGAAAGACCCTGAGATCACTTCCCAGTACCAAGATGATGATGATGATGATGATGATGATGAAGATGATGTTTTGAAGTATTTTAAGATTAGTAGTATTTCTTTTAGTTTTCCAAGACCTGCTATTTTGGGTAAAACTGGTTAGTTGAAGCATTATGATGCTTTGACTTACTTTTTCCTTTTTTTACAAGTCATTTATAAGAAGAAAATTTTAATTAAAAATTACTAAGTTTTATCAATGTTTAATTGAATAGATGTATTTGCTTTTCTCTCCCATCTTTTTCAATAAATGCAGAATATATATACATATATATATATATATATTTATAATTTTATGAAGTTGTAATCATTATCATTAATATCATTAATGTAATGAATAAAGCATGTATGTGATAGATAAAACTAGAATGAAGGGATGCTGGGGACATTTCCTGGGCAGATAGTGTAGGAAACAGTGCATGGCTCAGTATAACTCCTGAGTGAAACACTTCAGCACTGTGCATCCCTCTATCTACTCTTTTCTTGCCACTCATCCTATAACACATAGAGATAGAGGTCCAATAGAATTATTATAGTCTCTAAAGCATAAAAAATTGAATAATTTGGTTCAAAACATAATGACTAATGCTATTTAAGAGGATTAATTTCAGTTCCCAATCACAATAGAATCTTGGACCAAAGCTCCTCTTGAGCCCTGTGACATCCACTGTGGTAAGTAAAGACCATCATAGTAGTAGTAATCCCACTCTGCTCACTGTGAAAGCAGCATGCAAATTATAAGTTAAGGGGCCTTTATAGGAAAACATTAGTCTTCATTTATTTCTGTTTTAATTCACCAACATCCTAGATACTTTACAAGTGAACACAGAATTTAGAGTTAGTCCAGTGTAGGTTTAGGGCTTGAATCTGCCATTTAGCGGCAAGGTCATTTTAAGTCAATTACTCAAATTCTCTGAGTCTCAGTTTTCCCATTTACCAAATAGAGTTATAGTACCTGTCTCATAGCACTGAAATATAAGTAAATATTGCATGGACTGTGGGTAATAACAGATGGCAATAACTTTATGATACAGTACTTTTTTTTCAATACCAGGGATCAAACTTAGGACCTTATGCTTACCAAGCAGGTACTTAGGCTCCTGAGCTATCTCCCTGGCCTCCTTTTTTGTTACTTTTGCTGCAAAAACTTTTGTACAATATAAACATACCAAGAGTAATATGACTAACTAGACTTTTTGTTTTTGTTCAAAATATCTCCTTCCAAAATTATCAAGCAAATCATCTATCAAAAGTATCCTTAGGTTTAAAATCATATATGCATGTAGACAGGTGAATTTCTTGAGTACCTTTAGAGGGATTACTACATAAGATGTTTTCTTTCTGGCTGTTTTCTTTGGGAAAAATTAAAAACTCAGACGTGACACCTTGCGAAGAAAAACTCAAGGACTTAAAATACCAGGAGTTCATGTGAAACTGAAATACCCTTGAAGGAAAAAATAAACAGTGCACCAAACAAAAAAAGTTTAAGAAATACACTAATTTTACTTGGTAAATATTGATTAACAAAATATTGATCATTAAAGTAAAATTTATGGAAAAGTGAAGTCTAATGTGGTAGGCATGTAGGAAATAGTCTTAATGAGCTAATATATTTGCATCATCAGATCCTGGAAGCCTCCCGAATAGTGCTTTCTTGCCTCCTGAGCTGTGTCTAACTGCTGAAGATAATCAACATCAGACCTCCACTGGACTGCTCAGAGAGGCCTTTTCTCACAGAGTCTCATCTAGCAGGTAGCTCACCTTGGAGCACGATACTTAGGGGCCATGGTCCATAGTGCTTTCCATCATGTAAGTAAGAGAAACAAGAGAAGTTTTCCTGGGAAGTTAAGAAGAGGAAAGCAGGGAAGTAAGCACTCTGAAAGGAGCAGAGGTGAGAAGGCATCGGGAAAGTTCTCATGCTTCCCTTCTGCTACCTGGCATGGAATTCTAGTTTGGAGTGTAACGAGGCATCACGTGTCATTGTGGTGAACTCACCCTTCAAATTGTCTTTACCTGTGGATAAATGTATTAGAGTACTTGAAGGAAACAAAGACCATGCAAGTCAGTCTGAGCATACTGCTGGACGTGTACAACTCCCCCAGTTTGACCTTAGGTTTGATCATATTACCTGCTCTGGCCACTTGGATGAGAGCAGTTGTTTACATGCAATTGTGGATTTGACTTGGCTCTGACCCTTGTTTCTATCCAGTATAAGGAGAACATCATGCCCACTCAGACTGGTGTCCACAATGAGGTGACTGCTAGAAACAGCCAGAGCCAATCCACGGTTCTCATATTTCATGGCAGAAATATAAATGTCCATTATTTAAAGCTATATCCCTAGTCAAACTGGCAGAGAAAGAATGGAAGGTAGAAAATCAAATGCTAGGGGCTAGGGAGATAGCTCAGCAGGATAAGTACCTGCCTGGGAAGAGGAAGGTTTTGAGTTCAAACCCTGCTGCCCCCCCAAAAAATGATTACCAAGAATTCTAAATTTTTAGAGCCAGCCAAATAGCTCAGCAGATTAAAGTGCCTGCATGCAGGCACAGGGGCCAGGGGTTCAATTCCCAGTCCGGCTGTGCCAGCCCCACCCTCAGGGTGTGCTGAGAGCACAATTGAGACTGGGTGTGGTGGCACATGCCTGTAATCCCAGTACTTTGGAGGTTGTAAACAGGCAGATCACTATAAGCCCAATCTAGTAGTGAGACCCTGAACACTCTGTAGACCCATCCCTGAAATATAAAAGGAAGGAAGGAAGGAAGGAAGGAAGAAAGAAAGAAAGAAAGAAAGAAAGAAAGAAAGAAAGAAAGAGAAAGAAAGAGAAAGAAAGAAAGAAAGAAAGAAAGAAAGAAAGAAAGAAAGAAAGAAAGAAAGAAAGAAAGAAAGAAAGAAAGAGAAAATGCTAAATAGCCATCTCCTCCCCCAGTAGTCAAATTGGGTTACATCACATGAAGCCGACCAGCAGTCTTAAACTCAAAGGAAAATTCCATTTATACAAATAATTAGTGAAAGAAGTATAATGATTTGAGAAAAAAGGATTCTTGATACAAAATGCCATGGTGAAAAGTCATTTTAGGAACAAGACTTTCATTTCACTAAACAGACTCCATCATCCTTTGTGAGTTCCCACATAATTTGCATGCTACATTGATTACTTGGTAATCAGAATGGCTTTCCTTCTCTCTCAGCATCGATTTGGAGAGTTATAGTTCTACTTCATTAATTGTGTAAAGTGAGGAGGTAGCATTCTGTAGTAGTCACCAAAGATTTTAGGTAAAGAAAAACAGTGTTATTTTGCAAAGGGCAATCCTGAACTGTTGGATTCTACAAGTGATTTATTCTGCTACATCATGGGAAAATGAATGACTCGTCCAACTGGCTGAGACTTTTCATTTGTCGACTATTGAACCCCTCCCACAGCCCCTCTTCTTAGCTTCACGATTCTTTTAGAGGTTAAGGCAGTGGTGCCTGGACTCATTTATTTCTTCCTACTTTATGCTGTGGTATCACCATCGATAAACATCAAAGCAGCCGTCCACTCATCTTCGGTTAGCAAAGTGGCAGGCTCTAGCTAGGGAGACGCTTTTAAAAGTTGTCAAGGTGTTTTCTTTCAGCATCCAAAGATATAAATTAAATCTCCAAAGTGTCTATGGAACGGGTATTTTTAAAAGTCCTTTTCTTTAAATTTGATGTGTAGCAACATCAGTGATACCTTTTGCCCTGAAATACAGAGGCCAGGAAGGAAATTTTTAATAGTCTTCAGCATGCTATGCATTAAATAGGAGGTGTGTAAGGTTTTTAGTTGTTTTTTATGTTTTTTTTTTTACCATCTGGATAACATTTTTATTGTTAGATTTCCTTTAAAATTTCATCTAAGACAAAAAAAGAAAACAAAAACAATGGCCCCAGAAGGAATGCACAGTTGTTTCAGTTTATAGCAGAGATCCTTCTCTTAATGGGAATGATGCTCTTGGCTTCAGCAATAAATGAAGGAGAAAAGATCTTACCCTTTGAAGTTCTGAGGGGAGTGTGGGTGTCCACATTAGTATGGGTGGATAAGTTACTATCACTGTAGCGCCTCAAGGTTGGAATGGTCTTCCTGTCATGGTGGCATCTGCCTGCAGCTACTGATGTTAGTTCCAGGTCTTGAGGAAGCTGTCCCAGGACCCTGTTGCCACAGCCATGCCATCATCAGTCACCCCCAGCCAACTGACGTAATTGTCATGTCCAGCCAAGACAGCTGCCCTGTCAGCTTGGAGGGCATCCCACACACTGCAGTGGAAATCATTGTGCCCAGTGAGGAGGAGGCGCCTGATCTTGGAGAGAGAGGCAGAGGTCATCCCGCCTATGATGTCGTTGCAGAAGTAGGTCATGAGTTCCTGGTGTACACAGAGGTCAAAGAGCCTGCAGGTAGTGTCGTCTCTGCTGGTGGCAAATGCATTGCCATTTGGATAGAAGCAGATGGCACTGATGTTGGACTCATGGCCAGTGAAAGTCTGTTGGCCCATGCCTTGTCAGACATCACAGAGTTTAGCTGAGGTGTCACAAGCACCAGAGACAAATATTCTGGTGTTGGGAGTCAGAGATAGGCTCAGGACATCCCAGTGTGTCCAGGGAATATGATTGTCTGCTGGCCAGTCTCAATGCCCCACAGTGCACATGTGGTGTCTCCAGAGCTGGGAACAATCTGATTGTCATCCAGGAATCTGTAGCAGGACAGATAGCCTGTGTGTCCTACCAGCTTGCTGCTTAAATGCACATTCCCTTTGCAAGTCTTTGGATGGCAAATAGAGCAAATGTTGTCCTGGAAACCAAAGGCTATTTAGCTTCCAGAGGGGGCATAAGCGCAGGTCGCAACTCAGGAGGAGTGCAGGGGATGGCATGGACCTTGTTTGTGTTATAGCTGTCTCAGATGATGAATTTCCCATCCTGCAAGGTGCTGACCAGGAGCTGGAGTTTGTGGTCCAGTGCATGGTGTAGATCTTGGCCAGGTGCCACCTCAAAGGCTTCCTGGTGCACACGTGGATTCTTCTCACTGGGTCGATGTTGCTTGTCATCTGTGAGTTGCACTCACACCTACTTTCCAAGCACCCCTGATCTGGTTCTTGAGCTGCTCAGCTTCCTGCCATACCTGATCAAGTTCACTCATCTTTAGGTCCTAGTACTCTTGCCAACACTACAGAGAATCTGTAAGTTTATCTCTAGTTGTTTAAATTTTAAAGGAGAACAGGTAAGGATTGGACCAAGTTAAATATTTTAAATAAATCTATTTCCCAAATACCTCTTATTAGAATTGCTTTCTATAATTGATATATTACATATTGTAGAAAGCAATATATGAATTATTGTAACTGCCGTACTAACCTATTTTGAAACTGTTTCATTGCTATTTTATCTTTTTTCTTATTAAAATGAATTTTTATATCTTTTTTTTTTTTTTTTTTTTTCAGAATCAGAGATCAAACTCAGGACTTTGCACTGCCAAGCAAGCACTTGTGCTCCTGGGCTATCTCCCCAGTCCCTTAAAATGAACTTTTAAAAAATGCTAAGATCCACTTCTGTTTTCCTTATTTTCAGTTTCTCAGGTCCTGCTGAGAACATTTGTACTTACTGTTTCTATTTCCTGAATGACTATTACTGCTTTCTGAGCCACTTTTCAGAGAAACTGATATCCTTTTCAAAACTTTCCCTTTAAATTGATGTGGTTCCATCCATTCCAGGCACCTGCTTTCCATAAACTCTTAAAGAATCCTGGAGCTTCCCTATAGTGTAGGTCTCAGGGAACAAAGGGATGTGTATGTGTCTGCATAAGTAATTGTCAGTTTCTGTGAGTTGCTCAGCAGATTTGTGATTGGAGAGATATCATCATTAGAATTGTATTAACTTTCCCCTTAGAATGAAAACATCAACTTTTCTTAAAATTGTCTCTTAGCTTCTTTTCTAGGCTATGAAATATTAATGGGAGGCTGTCTGCTCCTAGAGGTACTTTATCAGTACAATTAAAAGCAATGTCTGTCTATCTCTCTATAAATTTATGCTTTACATTGTCCAAGGAAATATCTAATGTGCTTTAGAAAAATTCATAGTTTCTGTAGGTACTGAGTTCAAAGCCAGTCCAGTGTGACAATGTACTATCATGTCAATATTTTCCATGAGAGTAAGGGAAAACAACAGTGGTTATGCTATTGCAGTTCATTACTATAGAAAGATAATATGATGTTTTAAGGAAAATATAAATGAATGATTATAACTAGAAATGTTCTTCCCAAATATGATTACAAGGTAGAAACTATTAAATAAGAAAAGGCTCATAAAAACTGATAATTGAATTTTTTAAAAGTCCAAACAGACAACCAGGAAAAGATTTCTTAAAGGAAGCACTAGAGAGTATTAGGCAACATTCATTAAATAAAGTATTTATACTCTTTAAGTCTAAAGACTTCTATGTAAAAGTCAATAACCAAAAAAATAGGCTCCATCATTAGATATAAGCAAACAATGAATCAGTGGCACATAATTAGAAACCCAACTTAGCATGACTTCAGCAAACAGAAGTTTTACTCTTTTCATAGAAAACAAATACAGAAGTAAGTTGTCTGGGGCTGCTGGGGTAGCTTTGAGCACAGCTATGCCCACATCCATGCCACCTGTTTTCCTTCTCTTCTCACCTAACGGTAGCAAGTCCTGCAGCAGCGCACTGTTACAGCAGACAAAGGAAAGAGCAGAGACAGGATGTAAGTGCACAACTAAAAGCAAGCAGGTTTACCCCAGAGCTCTCCCAAGCACATTTTAGTTCTCTCGGTAGGCAGGGCTATGATAGATGGCCAACTTTAAACTGAGAACAAAAACTCTGGTTGCTGTGATTTGAATAGGCAGATGGCAAATCTTGATAAAACTGAAATTTTCTGCACTAGAAAAGAAGATGAAAAAAGAGTATTGGGGAAATATGGTGGCCATAAGCCTGAGACTGTCATCCCACAGAAGTGTATGATTTACATCTAAAATGCCCTCCCAATTTGTCAAGTATGTGGAAGGTGGTCAGCTTATAGGGCGCCATACCATCAGAATATTCATTCATCCATGAATGAGTTCAGTGGCCAAATGTGCTGTCAGAGAGGAGACCTAGTTGGAGATGCTACTGGGGTGGGACCTGGAGGAGTGTATTCTTTTCCCCAGCTCCTCCCCTCTCTCTCTGCTTCGGGGCTGCCATGGCTTAGCATCCTTCCCTGTGGCACGAGCTTCCTCCATCCTGTTTCTCCCTTGGAGCCTGCTGACTGTGGGCTAGCACTGTGAACCAAAGTAAACCTTGCCCTTTATAAGTTGGGGTTGTTGGGTATTGTATCTCAGTGACAGGAAAGTTACTAAGGCAGGATGGGAATGAAAAGCAAAGGTTAGGGAGCTATTTAGCTAAAGACTATATGAGCATAGTTTTTGTGATCCTCATTAAGCAAATTAATGCAAGATGTGGTTTTACACCTAATGTTAATTTAATTTTAAATAACTTGCAAGTAGGAAGGCATTAGCTTATTTTGTGTGATGGTACCACATGTATGGAATTATAAACAAAAGCATGAGGAGGTCCAATACTGAGGAGCCACATCTGGTTGTGGCCATTCTGCTGGCAGTGTCCCATGGTGGTAGAGGGCCTCACATGGCAAGATACAGAGAACCCATATGTGTACATGTGTGTCTTCTCTTTTTACTCCTTATGAAGCCAGAAGGATTTAGTTAAGAGAGATTCATTCAAATAATCTTATCTAGTTCTAATCATTTCCCTAAGGCCCCACCCAACATTCTATAATGAGATGAACTTCCCATTTTCTTAATACTCCTCAATGGAGTAATCTCAACATATGAACCCTTAGGAGTCACCCTAAACATTTTCAAACTGTAACATTAGGAAGATGAGTTTTGTCAAAATCTCCCCTTTTCAAAAAAAATTTGGTAAATATTTTCAAAGCATTTATAGGCTTTGCCTCTTTTTTTTTTTTTTTTTTTTTTTTTTTTTTTTTTTTTTTTTTTTTTTTTTTTTTTTTTTTTTTTTTTTTACCTCAGCTATTGCACTGTGACAGACAAAGCTGGTTTTAAATGACAACAAATATTAAGTGATAAGGATATTCACTAAAGGATTAAAATGGAACATTATTAATTAGTGTTTTATGCATTAAGTTTTTTTTTTTTTTTCTTTTTGCAATCATAAAACGATGAAAAAGAAAGACTTCCAAGACAAGTCTGTCAGGGTCAAATGACTTGCACCTAAGAAAGATTTTTTCTAATTCAGTCCAACATAGTGTAGTCAATTTTGTTTACTGAACATTTTAGTATACAAACGACAGTTGTCATAGCTTGAACCTAAAAATCATTCCAAGTAATTGGAAACCAAACACATATTTCCCTAAATAACCTCTCAATAAAGGATCTATCGATTGCCTAGCTTTCAGCAAGGCTATTTTCTGATATGCTTTATAAAA